>JAULBZ010006402.1:0-12420 GCA_032360805.1 Neoturris breviconis
TACTGTATGTAGTAAGTAACAAATCTAGTGTTAATGCAGGTACTGTATGTACTTAGTAACAAATCTAGTGTTAATGCAGATACTGTATGCAGTTAGTAACAAATCTAGTGTTAATACAGGTACTGTATGTAGTTAGTAACAAATCTAGTGTTAATGCCGGTACTGTATGTAGTAAGTAACAAATCTAGTGTTAATGCAGGTACTGTATGTACTTAGTAACAAATCTAGTGTTAATGCCGGTACTATATCTAATTAGTAACAAATTTATCTAAAGAAAATAATAAGAATGCTTTGTTCCTTTGCCTAGAGTTATAAACATTCTTCAAATTTCAATTATTTAGTTGATGGTTATTGGACAGTCTGGAGTCCTTGGGTGTGTGGTAGCAGTTGTGGAGAAGGCATTGCAAGTCGCACAAGAGCATGTGATTCTCCTTCAGTTGTTGAGCCAGGTGTTGACTGTGATGGTGAAGATTTAGAAACAAGAATATGCGATGAATTACCTTTTTGTCCAGGTAAATATTTACAATATTATTCTAATCAGTGCTCGAAATAAGAGCAAATAATCGCTATGAAGGAGCAATTTTTAAGCATAACTTCAGGCCACAAAACCTAAATCTATGCTGGAAAATCTCTCCTGCACGGTGTGTATTTTCTCTTATTTCGACAGTTGAAAACACAGGTGCACAACAATACCCAAATAAGGTAGTTTATGAAGAGATCCATATTAATAGTAAAAATATAGGGTCATATGAATAAACTACAGTAGTAAAGATAAGTTTAACTCAATCACTATAACCCTTCATTAGTATGGTGTGGACACCCTGAATTTTTAAATTTTTGCTGTGAAAGTAACATAACAAAAATTATTATTCTGGAGGTTATTTTCATCGTGACTTTTTGCCCCCTGAATCTTCTAAAACCTTCCCATGAATTAACAAATTTTCGGAGGTACCCCACCATACTAACGAAGGGTCAAAGGAGTGTTATGAAAATATTCAATTAATTGAGAAATCAATCAAATACAACCTTTTTGATAGCCTTATTTTGCAGATACTATTATATTGGTCATTGAAAACGATTATATTGACCCTTAAAAAACGTCTGTTTTGATTTCTGTTGTTGAAATTAAGACATTTGTTTGCTTATTAGTTAATGGTGGTTGGGCATTATGGGACGAATGGAGTGAATGCACACATACTTGCTCAGAAGTGGAAACTGGTAAAAGATATCGCTCTCGTGGATGTACAAACCCTGAGCCAGTAGGTGATGGTATGCATTGTGACCTTACAGATAATTCTGGTTATGGCATGGATGAACAGAATGTCCAGGAAGATTGCAATGAAGGACTTTGCAATCGTAAGTTTGATATTTACAATATATAATATTTAAACCATTTATAATTCCACTGTTTATATGACTAACATTTGAATATTTTTGCATGCTATATTGTTGACATAGAGTAAACTAGAACCCGCTGTGCGTCTAAAAGATGTCTACTTATGTGACTCAAGTGGAATATTTTATATCCTCCATTTTCTACTTTGATTTATCATAATGCCTCCCATCTTACTAACTGTAAACACTCACACCATCACACCATCACACTTTTGACCATACATAAGGAAATCTTTGGTATTTTTAGCAATTCTAATAGAAGTGTCTTTACGAAGTCTATATGATAAATATTGAATGAGTTATTAACATTCGTACTTTTTTACATTTAGAAGAATTTTGTGGGCAATCTAAAAGGTGATTTGAGAAATGACTAATAAATTTTGGGGATTACGAGCTATGGCTATGAAAATTTCCAAAAAATGTGTAAATTAAGATTCCACTTCCCTGGCCAAAATAGGGTTAACAAGCAAAAAAAGAAAGCAAAAAAAGTCGAATTATTCTCTAAACTGAATTGAAAAAAAAAGTTACATAACAGTTAATGTTCTTGGTGGCACATTTGTTTTTAATTTTATTAACCTATGATGAAGTAAGAGAGGCAATAAGAGCAAGTGCGATAGAGTTGCATTGTTATGTGTAACAATTAATGGGAACTATATTTGCACATGGTATATATATACTTGTATTAGAGAATCTTAAAAGAACCCTGGCTCGAAATTAGAGCGAATAATCACTATGGAGGAGTGCTTTTTGAGGTTGCAACTTCCTTCCTGCATAGTAATTATCTGTTCTTATTTCGAACACTGAAATCTACCTTAAGGACTGATTTTCACGAGATCAAAATTTTGTAGTTTTTGAAATTGGCCTCTTTCGTGAAACTAAAAACCCGCAAAACATTCCGCTTATGATTCACAGCAAAATTTTAAGTGAATAATCAAAAATTGCTATACCGCAAAATCAAAAACTAGCAAAATTCTAAATTGGACTCCGTAAAATTTAAAAGCACATATTTTTGCAAAGGATATATTATGGCAATATCTGCAGCAAATTCAGTTAAGGACGACACCAGTACTATTAAATGCGAGTACTCTTCAGCAAATTAACTATTTATGTTTGCTACTTTAATTATTGTAGGCAATGGGATTTGGTTAGCTTGGGAAGATGAATCAGCATGCGCTGTGGGTGGTTGTGGAGTGGGTGTAACAAAAGAAGAAGTGAGAACATGTGATGTTATCGGGGCTGGTGATTGGTGTGTAACTGATGATGGCATACCTCTATTAGAAGAAAAAAGAACAGTCAGTTGTAATTTTGCTGCTTGTCCAAGTAATTTTCCATTTTCGTATTTTAATTATTTTTCATATGACATGTTGATCTGTAAAAAACCATCTATTTTCAGCGGTCGAAATAAAAGCAAATAGTCACTGTGGGGAGTGGTATTAGAGCAACAAACCTGAAGCTATGCTCAAATATCCCTCCTACGCAGCGCTTTTCGACCTCAGTCTGTTTTTCACATTACTGAAGAACACCAATGATAAACTACAATCTTGTTGACAAATTTATATTATTATCAAACCTCGTTCCCAGGAATTCTGGCCTTTCCAAACACGGAACACGTGTTCGAAAAGACAAGAAGTGCTCTAAAGGTAGATCTCCACTAAGCGAATTCATTCGCTCGAATTCCAAATGAAGTCATTGCATAGGTTGAAAGTGATGTCACTCGTCAGGTGACATCGCCTCCGCTAATTGCATCAATGTTATCTTTAATGTTGAAAAGGTAAACAGTTTCTTGAAGAAACTTCTCTTTTCCAAGGTAACATCAGTTAAAATACCAAATGATATGGTATTAGAAAACATGTTTAGTGGGCACGTCTAATTTTAGTACTTAGCTCACTTGTGGAGGATTTTATCGCCGGTTGCAAGTCCATTGCAAGAGAGATTTAGTAAGTACTCATCCTAGACGTGTCCGATTTTATTTTATTTTTAAAAAAATTGTTAAATCTTTTTTATACATTTTTATAAATTTTGAATTTTAACTTGTAAGTTTCTTAATACTAAATATATTTATTAAATGTAACTTAAAAAAAGAAGAAACTGTGTAGCTACATATAGTTCTGACTTTATACTACATGTATCTGATCTTGATTTTATTATGTCGGTCCGATCTTTATAGGGTCTCGTTTTTTCGGGGTCCGGTTTTTCTATGGTCTGGTTTATTCAAGTTCCGGTTTATTCAGGGTCCGGTTTTTAAAAGGTCCTATTTATTCAGAGTCTGGGTCTGGGTCCGGATCCGGTAATCGGATGATGCCATAACCAATACCAAACCATAAACATACCATTAATCTATAAACCTATAAATCATATCCAAACCATAAACCTAAGCCATTACCAAAACCAAGCCAAAGACCTATAAAACCTAAATCATGCCATAAACCTTTAATCCATAACATAAAAATACCGCATAACCACAACCATGCCGAACTATAACCGTCCATACCATAAACCTATAAACATAAGTCATAACAAGTAAGAATCTTCTTTTTTTTGGTCTGTAAAATATCATTTTTTTTAAAATCTGATAAATCTGGTTTGTAAAATATCACTTCAGACGGTGGTTCACAGACGGTGGGGGTGGACACGAACGGTGGTACGACGGTACGCGTTGGACGGTGGAACGATCGATTTTACCAACGCCATATGCGATAAGGTAATTTATTAATTAATAATATATCTATCAAATGGTATGTATGGTTTATTAGAGATTTACTTTAAAGGTCATTGTCCACTTAAATGAATAGCACCGATTCGCTCGACATCAAACAAATCGGCCATTCGGTCGACGTCGTTTGCCGTCAATACAATAATATGCAGTAAGACTTTCACACTAAATCCTTATGTAAATAAGAGCAAAACTGCCTGCAAACACCGAATCAACATTGAGAGTAATTTATAAAGCCTGTGGATAGAAGTGTATCGCACTAGACAGAATACGTAAGTAAGTAAGTAAGTAATCGGAAGTTTAATGTCCTCAGGGAATCCATATCAGTTCAATGGTTCTTCCTCCATCGCCGCGTGTGGTTCTTGTGGTAAAAGCGACCGATGACGTACCAATTTCTGACTTTGTAAATGGTGGAAGAACTTGGTAGATTAACCATTTGACAACATATATATAAAGCTCTATCAAAACAATAGGAAGTACCAATAATCAACGCTTTTAGTTCTAAATACCACAACGCAGAATCACTAAAAAATAAGCTTTTTTGTTACATTCTTGGCATAAATAAAATAAACCTCGGTAATTTACAAAATAAAGGCATTTAAGAAATCTAGAGTTCCTGCTACACAGATCTGGATCAGGTAAGACACATGAGTAGAATAGCAAAATCTACCTGAACCAGTGAACAATCGAGTCAATGGAGCTCATTTGGTCAATGATGTTTGAGTACACTCGGCCTGATGTTGACGATGATATAAGTATAACAGTAATTATAGATTGTAGAGGGTATCCTAAAAACGTATCCTAGAAACAATATAACCATAATAGAAATAGGCATATCTACTTCTAACATAAACGTACAATATGAGATATTTATTCCATTCTTAAAAAAAACAAACCCATTGAGCAAGAACTTGTTCGAAGTCTACAGTAAAGACGATTGAACGATGTTTTCAACATTGTTCTAGCGTCTTCACTGATAGACTTTCAGTAAGTTTTTACCCACTGATTCACGTAACACAATGTCACAACGTTAAATACAACTTCAAATAAAAATTTCAGCATCGATTCACCATATACAATCCGTTTATTTACATTTTGGAGAAATTAATGGGAGTTGGTTCTTTTCTCGTCCATTATTTCTTGCAACTTGAAACGAATCAACCAGTACTTGATTTTTACTTTCTAAAGATGTATTACCTCTTGTACGTAAAATAACAACATCTTTTCTTGTTTTAGCATTAAATTTTAATAAATCAACATGCCTTACATCGTTTATAGCTTCCATTGATTTGTTATTTATTTCAAAGTGTTGAAACACAGCATATTCTCTTTTTGATGAAAATGGTTTGTGTCCTTTGTCATTCTTTTGAAATGAATTGCTATTATTAATGCCTACATTAGAAGACGTAATTGCATTGCCTGAAGTACGATTAGCTTCTCTCTTTATTTTATCTGCCCATAACTTTTGTTGACGAAGTTCTAATTCATTACATAATTTACCATGATTATTTGCAAAAAAGGACAAGTTAATCCCAAGCTTTTGTTGCAAATTTCTATTTGATATATGAGCATGGCGTATGTTAAATTCAGTTGTTTTGAATTTGCTGTTACCAAATGCTTCATACTTCAGCCAACGGAAACGTTTCTCTGATAGCATTATATAAGCATCCTTCCAGCGGTTACCAGGATTAGCATATTCCTCTAGCAGTTTGCTGTAACTCATTTCTCCCAAAGCTAGGAGAAAGTATCTGAACCAATGAATCCTATATCATGTGTTAGAAATATATTTTACAGATTTTTATAACATTTTCAGATTTTAAAGCGTTTCGTGCGTTTAATCCTCTTAGCAAAAGGGTTTTATTTGCTGATTGCAATGTGTTTAAACTTGGATAATCTGAATGATGCTGAATGTATAAAGTAGTCATGTACGCTGGTTATAAACTGTAGCAAAATCATTTTTATCATAATTAATAATTTACATAGTTTGTTCTAAACACTGGGCAAATCTCATAGTCGGACACTATTGGTTAACCACATATGTCTATCACAAGTTTTACAAGTGAAAACACTTGTTTTAAGACGTCTCTTATAATGCATATATTACTTCACAGACTTATCTAGGGTTTTGTTTATATTTTCAGTAAGCTGCTTATACAGTGTGGTCAAGTAAAAAAAATTTCATGAAATAATCACAATTTTATAGATTTCACAGTATCGAAGGAATATCAAAGAAATAATTATGTTCTTGACAAAATGTACGAAATAGCACAGCTAAAGAGCAACATTATCAACATCAAGGTCTTTTATTGTTTTGAGAAGCAAAACAAGTTCAAGTTTTAGTGCTCTGATTTAAGCATAAACCAGTTCAAGTTTTAGTTTTTTGATTGAAGCATAAACCAGTTCAAGGATTAGTATTTTAATCGTAACATAGCTATTGAAGCCTATGACAATTATTGGCGAATAACCAATAAAAGTTTTAGTGATTCGATTGACGCATAACCAGTATACGTATAGGGTTTTGATTGAAGCATAACCAGTTTAAAATTTTGACTGAAGCAAAAACATTAAGAGTGCATTGATTGAGCATAACTAGTAAAGGTTTTATTGACACGAGTCATTGATAAACATTAGAGGTTGTAGTGCTTTAATTTAAACCTAACTAGTATGAGATATAATGTTGTAAAACATAACAAGAAGGGTTTTTGTGATTGAAGGTCGATGGTCACACGTCGCCAGATCATCTTCAAAACGCCACTGTCGCATTTGCTTAAGAGGTTGAATATTATAATAATGTTAAGGCGGGTTTCCACTAGGCAAATTTGTTCGCACGAATTCTAAATGAAGCTATTACATTGGTTGGAAGCGACGTCACCTAAAACTTGGGTGAATCAAGTAACTAGCCCAAAATACATTAGAATAGCAAGGGATTTCTTGAAAACTAGGAATTTTGTTTAAAACGGCGCGCTATGTACCCATTCCGTATAACATATTATTCTGCAATGTAGACATATATACACAAAAAATAAAAATCGCTTTGCGCAACCGCCAGAGCATTTCTACTACGGAGGCTTTTTACAGAGGCTAGATCTCTAGTCTAACGTTATATATTTCTAGTCTAACATTATATATATCTCTAGTCTAACATTATATATCTCTAGTCTAACAGTATATATCTCTAGTCTAACAATATATATCTCTATCCTAACAGTATATATCTCTAGTCTAACAGTATATATATCTAGGCTATGTTATTTGATTAATTATTCATATGAAGAAAGAGAAATCAAACTCATGTGATCAGGATATGGAGGAAGAGAAATCAAGCTCATGTAATCAGGAAGGAAAAATACTTAGTTTAGTTTTAATTAAGTTGATTAAAAGTTTCTAATCATCATGTCTGCTTTAACATGTTTCATTAAACGTTTAATTCTGCCCACACGCGGTGTCTGACTAACGTTGAAAAGACTCTGACATTGGTCGTAGGTTAGATGTGAAATGATCAGTGACAAAGTGCTCTGCGGTATCAAATACGATAGTCATCAGAAAAACGTCATCAGAAGTTATCAGTTTAGTGTAGTAGTTTCTTTACTACTCCCACTACAATGACATTTCATTTTTCATATTCAGTCACCGTTTTAAGTTTTACATCTGGTCTGCGTTATTTACATGCTACCCAAGTAAGTGCCAGAATTAGGGTACCAATTACTAGATTTCGCAAAGAAGTAAAACTTGCAAGCAGAGAAATGTAAAGAAAACAAGCAAGTATTAAACTACCCTTTTCACCAATAATTAGCTAAAACCTCCTTGCTATGAACCAAGTAACACGAAAAAAGATAATGTAATTGGTGAGAAAAAGAGAAATTATAAGTTTGATAAAATTTAATTAAACTCGTCATAAAGAAGTACTCTCATACAAATATAATTTATGTTGTCAATAATTTATGTCACTAATAATTAGTTATGTCATTATAATTTATATCGTTTGGCATCATAATGACATCACTTCCGAACCCCTTCGTCGACCTCTAACTAACGACAATTTGACGTCATTTCAACGTCGTCTTGACGTCGTCTTGACATCTAGACATCATCTCATCATAATTAACATCTTTGCTGCTTTCAAGCAGTGGGCACGCGAAAACCTATTCAACGTCGAGAATGCGTTTTGAAATCGGGACGTCAACACGGAACCTTTGTAGGGCTGAAGGTAATAATAATATAATAGCCATAATGTATGTCAATATGACGTCAAGAGTTCTTAATTTATAATTAAAGTCACACAATCACCTTAAAGAAATTTAACAGCTTAACCTTGAGAGATCACACACAGAACTAAATTCAGAAAATTTGAGAACAATTGGTTCATCCATTATAGAGATACTGACAATTAAACTTCCTTTATTTTGTAGGTCTCAGTTTGGTGTAAAACTTTCAGGATTTGTTTCTTTCATCACAATAAAAACTTGGAGAACAAAATACATTTTTGGCATAAAAAAGTGATTAAGTGACCTTAATGTTAATTAGATTAATTACATCTGTAATTAGCTAACGTTCTAAAACTATATTTCGTTTAATCTTGTCGTCACTACATAGGTAATGAGATCCAAAATCTCTTCATTTCACTAAACACCACCATATATAGAAATCTGGTCAGATTGACCACTAATGTTGCTTCATATACTAGTTTACGTACATTATAAGAGTCAATGATGTAAGAAATAACGAAGTTATTTGTACGATATTATCTCGAACAATCTCTGGCCGTTTATTTCTTTTTCCGATTTTAATTAAAGTATGCGTTTATTGGGCGTTAAGTTGAAGTAATAATTTATTTTATTTGGAGATCTAAACTCCAATAATTAATATAGGATTACCCAGATTACCAAACACAGGATTACCAGGACTACCAAACACAGGATTACCAGGACTACTAAACACAGAATTACCAGGACTACAAAACACAGGATTACCAGGATTACCAAACAATATATTAGCTACTCTGTATTATTAATTCACACGGAATTAGCAACCAAAATATTTCTGAAATATCAGGCAATTGGTCATTTTCCTATCGTAATATATATATTTTCTTACTGTTTTGACACCACACCAAAGACTACGTGAACTAGTATAGCTATCACAAGTATTCACACAAAATAGATACAAAAATAGTCCATATTAGAATTTATAGGAAGTGCTCAGAAGGATCCGTTTGCTAGTTTATCTTAACTTTATGATATTTTAAATAAATAAGTCGCTCTATACAAGGCAACAAGGCCACTACTTGGCAGAGAGCTACAAAAAAATGACACAGTTTACAAAGATAAAAGATGAGAATGAACATTAGAAAGATGAGAATTGGCATTACACTTAAATTTTTGAACATCTTAGGAAGGCGTGAAGCAAGATAATGGTAAAGAAATTCATATCTCAGGTGTGCGAGAAAGAGACCAGTCGAATAGATATGTTTGTGATAAAAAGGTGACGAAAATATAACATGGTGAACATTACCTGAATGTCTAGTCTTATGAACGAAATATTTACGGCAGGGGTCAAAGACTTCAATTCATCAGAACAAATGCCATATGGAAGTACTTATAAAATAAGGACAGTGAAGCAACAGTGCGACGATAAGATAAAGACTGTAAGTTTGATCAAATAGTTTGATGAAAGATAAGGTGGTCAAATAATATTAATTATTCTTTTTTGAATCCAGTCAAGTAGATTAAGATAAAATATGACAGCATACAAGGACGAGTAGAAGCCTTGTATAGATACAGGATACTCTCCGGGGAAAGAAAGTTCCGAGCGCGAAAGAAAAAAAAACAACTTTTCCACCTGCAGATTTGGCAATTGACTCAAAATAGGTATTCCAGCAGAAGTCAGTTGAGAAGGTAGACCGTGAAGACGTATTCTCAAGAACTCCATTCATCGATTAAATCCAATCGAATAATTGAAAGCAGTTTAGTTTTGGAAGCGGTGAAAGTAACCAGTCATTTAGTGTCTCATTCAACAACAGTTCGCAGATTAATCTCAAGCTCAGCAGCTATTTCAACCATTGGTCTTGCCTAAACATGCTAATTTTCTGAAGATTTCTGATTATCTCATAAGGGGACCAGAAACCATATGCATTGAGCTTATGTAGAAATCTTATCGAAAGCCTTGGGTTCCCCGCAGGAAGGATTCCCCTTTGGATTCCCACAGATATTCAAAGCACGATAAACGCGCTCACTGAAAACAGTTAAAACATCGGCAGTTGATCTACCAGAACGAAAACCATACCGAAAATCTGAGAAAAAAAAATAGAGAATCCAGATGATTAACCAAAAATCTGTTAATAAATAAGAGATTCGAAAACTTTACTAATGATAGGTGGAAGACTTATAAGATGATAATTGCGAAGATCTGATCTCTTACTAGAGGTTTTGAAAAAAGGAATTACTCAAAAAGTCTGGAAACTGATCTGAAATAAAATTGGAGAGAATTGGAGAAATTTCAGAAAAACTCTTCTGAAGAACGAGAACCGGAATACTACCAGGAGCATTGGCCTTAGATGGATCAAGCCCAGCAATCACAGTAGCAACCTTTTTAGAAGTAACAACAAAGTCATCAAGATGGGAGTTTGTCCCAGGCTGAAAGTCAGGTAGATGATGTCTAGAATCATCAACTGTTGAGTTATTGCTAAACAGCTTTGCAAAAAGATTCAGAAGATGTGAGAACGTCAGAGCTATAGAATAAAGGTAGGATCAAAGATGTCCCTTTGTTAGCAAAGCTATTGTAGATGCGCCAGAAATCACGAGAGCCAATCTTTTGGGATGTCGGTCTATTATAAAGCCTGTATTCATAATCGGATTTGCTATCTTGAATGACCATTTTACATTCATTTCTAGCAGAAGCAAAGAGACCGTTTATTCACATCAGAATTAGACCATTGATAAAGATGAAAGTAGTGATTCCTATGATGAATAGCTGCAGTACAGGCAGGAGAGAAACCGTACAGCAGGTGAAAACTGTACAAAAATCGGTGCAATGGCAACAGCATGGTCAGAGTTGTTCATGATCAGGTAAGCGAGCAGGAAAATCGACAAGTTGCATTAATGATTGGGTCGAAGAGAGATCGTAAATATCAGTTCCAGACGAATTAGTACCATTAGTACCATTAGAGTCAGACAATCAGACAGTTCCGAAACCACGATTTCGATTTCCTAAATTCGTATTCGTATGATGTATGACCTAGTGCAAATAGTAACGGAATTTCACAATCCATACAAATGTTAAAAATGATAACACATGTTTTTATTCGTACAATTTTATTTTCAGTAGAAAAGATTTATTAGGGGGAGACGTGATAGTTAGATAAGAACCAAATTGCAAATACAACATTTAGGTTGTGGCCTCGGAGCCGGTCCATCAAAGTAGATGCAGGTACATCCATTGAGGCGCAGACTTGACACTACAACTACTCCAGTATTATACAACTGTTGATGAAGCAGCCTTTCAAGGAGCTAACAAAGAGTCCGGACTACCAGTTGGTTATGCAGCAATCAAACAACTGGCTAACCAGTACCTTCAACTTGCCTAACTAATACCTAACAATACCTAACTAATACCTTACAAAACCTAACTAATACCTCACAATACCTAACTAATACCTCACAATACCTAACTAATATCTTACAATACCTGACTATTAAAGACCAGATAAGTGCCAAGATTGTGTGATTGATCAAGTGAGCATGCGCAAAGATTAATATTGATAACATTACGTCATTATCTGTTTTTCGCGAGACTGGTCGCAGAAGTTCAAATATGTTCAGTTCAAACACGAGATTATAAAAAGAAAAGAAGGTCTTTCAAAGGAAAGGAATGAAAATAAGTCATGCTATTCAACATTTCAAAAAGAAAAACTGTTTTGATGATGTTAACGATTGTAATCATCACTTGTAAACGATAGATCAATTGAGTAAAAAGCCATGCGTAGTTAATCATGTACCAAAACCTTTTGAGCATAATAGCACTCTGTTATTTTGCTCAAACATATAGTGCACTTCGATATAACACGACACCCCAATAAATCAATAAACTCAATAAACATCCCCATGTGTAATGATGTTTGTGCCGGTAATGTGTATCACTTTGTATGTAACAAGTGTCATTAAATGTTGAAGATGAAGATATGTCTTCTCAACAGGAACAAAACAAGAATCTACTAACTATACCCAGCCGGCAAAAACTTGTTCAAAGTCAGAAAAATAACGTTAGAACAACGTTCTTTGAACGTTGTTTTAACGTTATTTTGCTGACTTTGAACA
>JAULBZ010006403.1:0-12420 GCA_032360805.1 Neoturris breviconis
GGTGCTTGTTGTTGTGAATTAAAATATGGATGATCTTGGTGTGGTGAGGATAGGGCTTTTGCTAGGTAGTACGTAAAATGCAATTAGGACCCTTTTTGCCCAAACCGCAGGACAAAGTAGACAAAATTTTTGGCGAGTCCTTCTAACATTTCGCCACAAATGCTGGTACCAAATTTTAAAATGCTAGCACTTCAGGAACATGGTCTATTAAGAAAAGTGAAACACCGACGCCGACGCAAAGTGATAGCAATAGCCCATCTAAACTGAGAGGATTGTTATGCTTGAGAGTTGTTTTGTTGTTTCTTTTTACTGCTGATGGTTTGTTTATTTCCTTCGGAGCTGTAGAATCAGCCCCATGTGCAATCGTAAAAAATATGGTCGTGCAGGAAGACAAATTTTCTTAAATCATAAAATAAAATCCACGAAAAGTCAGTGGACTTGATTTTTTGTGTTGTAAAAGGATGCCACATGTAACTTTCCGCTGCAAAATAAATGTATGCCGCATCTGTGCATGCTAATCAGAAGATCTACTTTCCTTGGCCTAATTTATCAACAATTCTTTTAAATAATTAAGAATAAGCACTAAAAATAACAATGCAAGTATACCCGTCTCTTATCTAACTAAACTTACGTGTTTTTTGCTTGACCTTGAGAGAAACAGTTTTGACCAACTAAAGCAGCTTGCTGATCTCCAAGAATCTATAAATAGGTGTAGACATGGTTGTGAAAACTAACTAATAACCTAAGCCATAGTGTAATATATATAAGCCATAGGATACACACCACATAAAAATGTTAATTTTTCTAAATTTGGGATATTTTTGCCAGATTTATCACTTAGCTTAATTCTTAATTCTGTTATTTAACAAACTACGAATTGTGTCAAGGGAATTACTGGTGAGAAACGATGTTTTATAGCATTGTGAATAATGACAATATTTACATAAATTTTGTTACAACTGTGTAACTGTGTACTTGATGAAGATGTTGTGAATAATCATGAAACTCACATGTCATGCCTTACTATTTGTCGCGTATTGGGTACTCTGCAAAAATGTTAATGATTATTTATGCAAACATCAAGTACGCCATTTTCCTTTTATTTCTATGAATACATTGTTGTACAACACCTAATTCGTAAGATCTGCTAAAAATAACCCCTAGTGATTATTTGGTCTTATTACTGAGATATTCATTAGTTTTCAGATTTACTTCCCAATGTGCTCTTTGAAGTTCACATTTTGTGTCTATATAAATCTGAAATGTAAACATGAGTATGAAGCTATTATGTTTGTTATTTTAGATTATAGTTTAAATAATACTCTTATAAAATAGTACATTTATTAAACAACATCCAAATACCCAAATATGCATGCAGTTTAACAATATTTTGTTTACTTCAGATATTGTGGTATATGTAATGGTTAACAAGTTTGTTGTATGGTGTTCTGATAGATGTTTTTTGAATTCTAGATTATCTGTATTTTCGTAAGTTTGAGCAGTGATCTTTAATGCTATTGTAGAAAATTAATCGTTCAGCTTTTTAGGATCAATCTTAATGTGTTTAAAATTTGGTTTCAATACCATACTCAATAAAAGCTGACAAAAATCAAATCTGTATTTAGTCATATCGACTGATTTTTCATTTCTAATCCCTTTGTATCATTGTTCAAACTTTTGTTTCCGAGTATTTACGATGACATAGGTAATAGATGACATATTTCGTCAGCTAGTATTACACTTGCAGTATTAGATGCAATGTTCGAAGAATTGTGGTGAATTAAGGTCTTGCCTTTCCTCGTTGATTGAGATTATATGTTGTTTAATTTCAAATGCTTCTAGGATGTTCAGACTTTTTGCTAGGATCATCATCCAATAGGTCAATATTGAAATATCCTGTCAAATTTGACTGAGGTTGTCAAGTTTTTCGCACCATTCTCGTTTCAACGGAGCTGGGTTAATATACGCATCCAATTAGAAAGGAAAAGTTTTCGTTTTTTCCTTTGACTTCTACCCGAGCATGTTCGATCAATGTGTCGATTTTGATGATGTCAGGGCGGTTTTTTGAATTCTAAATGATCTTGAATTCTAAATGTATAATGCTACACTGCCACCTCCGCATGTTGATCGATTATTATTTATCAGTTCATAACCAGGTATTTCATCGTAGTTTTCAAGAGCAATACTATATGTAAACCATGTTTACTACATCAATTTGATACTTTGCCATCATAACACAAAATACACCAAATGTTGATATGAAACATTGAGCATTTAAATGCGCTATCGATGTGTAGTTACAATTTCTGTTAAGAATTTTAATGTGATCAATAGGTACTTGTGGTTCTGGAAGGTTTACAATCGGTATTTCATCCTGCTCAATGTCAGATAACATTATATCTTCAGCTCTGAAAAAGGGCATTTCCATCAATGAACATGAATCACATAATCGCTGCAACTGGATTTGAAGCTCGAATTTGTAGTGTGATTACTGTAATATAACGTTATTTCTTTGCGTTTATTTATTTTAGACGATTTGTAGTCATTATTACATTTATTTTGACGTCCCAGATGTACTTTAAGGTCACAGAATTTCGCGGTTTAGGGGGTCGAAATTTAATTCCCGCGAAATTTTTCATTTTTAGGCGACCGCGAATTTTTTTTTACGAAGTATATTCACGAATGGAAAACGAGGATGATATAGATTTCCGAAGATGAATGGGAATGGAGCCGTGGAGCATTTGATGCAATTCAATAAATGCAGAACGATTTCGATGATGAATAACCCAAAAATCAACTTTGTTGTATATCTCAATGAGTATTTTGTTTTAATTCATATTTCAATAATTATTAGATTCAATTTTTTTTTCCAATTTAAAGTTATCCGCGAAATTAAATTCCCGCAAAATTTTCTTCATCTGGCTATCTGCGAAATTTAATTCCTGCGAAAATTAAAATAGTGCCTACCCATCTGCGAAATTTAGTTCCCGCGAAATTTTGTGACCTTAAAGTAATATAAACTTGATGATTTTTGTATTTCTTGTGTGTTTATTATCACCAAACTTGTAAATGTTATAAACATAGCAAGAAATCGGCTCTTCCAAGAAAAATAATTCAAAGACAAAAATTCAATTTTAATTTAATTTTTAACTTCTTTTTTTTTTAGCGGTTTTGACTTATACAATATATTTGTACAATATAAACTCAAATCATCAGCAACTGATTTAACACTTTTTAAAATCTTTATTTATTTTAATTCACAAGAGCTACTAAAAACATGTCTGCTCTTACGTCAAACAATTTTATTCACTTCAGACGTTTTAGTGGTGCCCATGTATATAACGCTAATTTGCACTTACTCCAGCTATAGCGATACCATTTAGTGAACCTTCACACTAGAACAAAATAATAAAACCAACTCATTAACAACTCAACTCTGGTGCAAGTAATTTCATTGCGGCAAACCTGATGTACAAATTTAACTGTCTTGAAACACACTGCCATTTCAAAATATGGACATAATACTAAGAAAAATGAAAAGAAAAAAGTAAATTCAACTTACCATTTTCCCAAAGATTTCCGATGAACTTCTTATTTCAGGAAGAATATCCTTCGGTATATCAAAGAATCTGAAAATAAGAGACTACTAATACAGTTACAGCTATACTAAGTCAAATTGGAATTTACTTGAAATTGATGGAAAGATCTGTGCTTAAAAATGTATACTGTTGTGGACAAAATGTTGTCATAATATTGCTGATTTTTCGAATTTTTTGTTTTAACTTATATTAAATAATATGTTGAAATTCTTGGATGATGTTGTATATTAGTTATGGTATATACACAGAGGTGGAAAATATCATACATATGAATTGCAATTATATTCCATGTTCTATGAAAGGTTAGCGAGTAACAAGTATCAAAATAAATTAAAGATTTCTTACTGGCACATTGAGTCATCCCATTTCAAGGTAGATATATTCATTAACATGGTCCGGCTTGCGTTAGTAACGTCTGTTGCATACACACCTCCATTTTTACCACCAGTCAAATTCTAAAAATGAAAGGTATGAAAGTTTCAGGATGATAACTATAGTGGTTAAAAGGTTATACAGCACAACATGGTACCCCCCTCCCCCTACTACTAATAGGGTAAAGAGCCAGTCTCACGGATCCATTTGACTAGACCAGATGGAAATTTATGATCGCCAGGACTTGTGATCTGGATACTGTAGCTTTCCCTGTGTTATGGCATGCCAACGGCTCACCACAAGTTACCATTGTTGCTACAACACAACCTGAATGATTTAAATTGGTAAACATGTAAATGTTTTTGCAAATCACCAATTTTGTAATGATTTTGCTTGTATTTTTGTTGTGGGATAAAAATTTAATTTTTGCAAAAAAAAGCAGAACTTGGCGATACTAATAAATATTTATACACAAGAAAATTAATATGCCCAAGTTACTACGAAACAATAAATTTCATTGTTGATAAATTTAATGAATGCTTTATTTACCCTATGAACAGTGTATTAACTTTCAAATCCAGAATTGTCTATGTTCTAGATAGTTGGCTTATGATAATATATCTTACCCAAAGCAACCAGGTATCAACAGTCCCAAAGCACAACACATTTTGTTCAAGAGCTTTCTTTGCCTCGTCACAATGATCTAATATCCAACGAAGTTTAACAGCACTAAAGTATGTTGACAGTGGTAAACCGCAAATGTTCTAAAACATTTAAAGAATTTACCATACAACTTGGGCTTATCCACTTTAGGGGTGCTAGTACTGAAACAGTATGCTTTGAGCAACACGTTACAATTTCCATTATTTCCATAACTTAACTTCAGGAGGATTATAACTTTTCCAAAACTACTTTAAATAAGTCGGTAAGTTTCTGCGCTTGTTATGTTACCAAGACAACAAGACAAAATTTTGACAGAGGACAGAGTAAAAAAAACCCATACAATATCACATTCGTTGATAAACAAAAGTGTCTGCATTGTCATCTTTTCTGCACAAATGCCATGTATGCAAAGATGAGCAGATTTGAATAGAAAATATACTGAAACTAAAATTATTAAGGGTAGACCTCAGGTTTCTTTCATAAAATCTTCAAAAAAAAACTTTTTTATATTTTTTAAAAGTCCTTTTATTTAGTTTTTTATATTCCAAAATTACGAAAAAACATTTATTGAGCTCATTAACATGCTAATGAACATCTCTGATTACTCAATTGTAAACATGTGTATTTATAAATTATGTTGAGTAAAAAGTTGATATGAATTTAAAGATAACAATAAAGACACCATGTGTTACATTATGTGAATATTTTAAGATCATTTTAAGATCAAATCTTCTGTATTAATTAATTATTTATACTGAACAAACTTGAAATCTTAAAATGCTCATATCTCTGAATAAAATCTTCCATTATTTTCAAGACTAATTTTCTTTCTCTCTCAAAAATACTCGTCCTGTTGTCAAGGTGATGACTTTAACGAGCACAGAAAATTAACAACTTATATTTCGTATTACAATATTTTGTTTTAAATTCATTTTTTTGAAAAGTTACAACCCCCCTGAAAATAAGTAAAAAAGAACATACTTTTTATAAAACTAAAACGAAAATATCGGGGGGTGACTTAATATAGAGAGAGGATATTTAATTACAAAAAGAGTCGATTTTTGCATGGTTTCATTTTTCTTTCCACCTGCAAAAATATCCAAAAAACAATTCCATATTTGGAAAGTTTATTCTTTTCGATTTCCATTGATATATAATGTTAGGATTTGATAAAACAGGAAACATGGATATTTTGATGTTTAAAAAGTCATAAAGAAAGCCTAGGAACTATCCTTAAGCTATTATTCTGTATGACTTATGAAAATGAAAGAACAAGAATTTTAATAGAACATTATAATAACTCTCCCTCTTAGAAGCATATATGTTCAGAAAAATCTCCTTTAATATATGACACGTGACCAAATGACGTCATACCGTCATGTGATTGTAGAGAAAGGTGTACCTAAAATCTGAATTCATCTGACCCATACTAATGTAGTCAGGTAATACCTATTAGCTTCCTACAATCTCCCACAAAAATTGAGACAAAATGAAATTTGAGCAAAAATATGGAAATATGGAATTTCAAAATCTAATTAGCTAGTCAGCACGAGAATTCGAATTTGTTCTAAAAGCCTGGATACTAGGCCGCTATAGAAACAATAATATTTGTTGAGGTTTGCAAAAAGACCTAAGATCCTAAGCCTTAAGTCTACTAGATCTCTGAGATAAATATCTTGGATGTTCCTGAGGTCATTTTAATTACTTACGTTTTTCTTGTGTTAGCACTTTCTGGCTTACTAATTTTGTACTACTAGGTCCTTTCACTGATTCGATTATGAAACTCGTCGAGAAGGTCATCAACATTGGCAAAGATGTTAGAGATAAAATGGTGTCAGAAATCAAAAAAGCTATTGAACAAGGAAAACTTACTTTGTTGACAGCAAAAGCATACATTAAAGAACTAATCGAAAAATACAAACCACAATCTGATGAAGATGATCAAAGTGATGACGGTAAGTAAAGAGAAGGGCGCAAAAAGTATGAATAAGCATGTTGTATGAAGAAGGGTGTAAAAAGTACGAATGAGCATGTTATATGAAGAAGGGAGTAAAAAGTACGAATGAGCATGTTGTATGAAGAAGGGCCTAAAGAGTACGAATGAGCATGTTGTATGAAGAAGGGCGTAAAAGTAAGAATGAGCATGTTGTATAAAGAAGGGCGTAAAAAGTAAGAATGAGCATGTTGTATAAAGAAGGGCGTAAAAAGTACGAATGAGTATGTTGCATGGAGAAGAGCCTCAAAAGTACGAAACAAACGTTTATTGAGACAAATACGGTAAACTTATCCTATGGAACTTAACTCCTTTTTGATGATATTCAAAGAGGTTACTTATATAACAGCCATTTATTTTCACATGTTTAGGGGTGGTAACAAAAACATTGATGTTGTGTTTATTATAACTCCCATCTTAATATTAACATTTATGCAACAAAAGTTTGAACGTGATGAGCGTCAATAATTAACTATATGACTACTGTAAACATGCAACTAATAATACATGGTAGCACTATGCCACAGAATACCTTCCCTATATAAGATCCCCGTGTATATAGTTGGAAATTTACGGTATTTATGTTCGATCACTCGGTATAATACCTCTTATATGTTATATGATTTCTTTATCAGCCGTTGCTAATGTCCACAAGAGTATCATTGAACAATTGAAAGAAGCTTTAAAGAATATACACGGTAAAGCAAAAGAAACGATCGAAAAATTACTCGCCAAGTCCAAACTACAACTACAAAAATTGAAAGAGCTTATCAAACAGATGTTAGGTAACCAAGGTAACGAAAATTGTTATTAGCACTGGCAGAAATAGCTTAGATCAGAAGAACGTTTGTTTCGAATTGAATAAGAGAGTTGTATAATTAGTATCTATTGTTAACTATGCACTGCTCTTCCTAGCTTTATTGATAGTCAAATTAAAAAGGTAGTTTACCAACCAAACTGTGTCTGACTGAAGTCAACTGAAGATTGCCATAATTGTATACCTTCGGCACCCGTCACCGCGTCGTCTAGATTATCATCTCTATTGCAATGTCTACATGCTCTCACAATGTTGTGTTTACTTTTTTCCTTTTCAGATCAATCAGATGAGGCACTAGATGTGACACATGATCTTGTTGCTGATATGGCGCGTCAAGAACTTGACAACGAATTCGAAAATGCTGAGCAAGAAATCGAAAATATTGTTGCAGAAGAATTATATTAGAAATTTGAATTTTGAATACAAATTTAAGAAACATGAATAACGATTTCTTACTCTCCCAGTGGGCACTCCATCATGGTCACGAGCACATTAAATAAATGTTTCTAAATAGTTGGGACGTTGCCCGATCATCATAGGGAAGTATGATATGTGTGTACCAATTAAACTTCTCTAGTAGGCTTGGGGAATGAAGATGGCTGAGTATCTACAACCCCTCACGTAAATTATTAGACGCTTTTGAATTTTCCGAGTAGACTTAAGACTTAGGAGCTTAGGATTTTAGGACTTTTTACAAACTGGACAAATTTTGTTGCTTCTAGCAGCTTAGTACACAGGCTCTTTGCACAAAAGCGAATTTCTGTGCAGTTCGTCTTGCTAATCGAAATTTAAGTCTTTTTGCCTAATTTGAAATTTTTTCACAAATTTCACTTTGTCTCAAGTATTTACGTGAGGGGTTGTAGGCAGGAGGGTGCTGAAATCTTACACAGTCTTAGCTTTCAACAAAATACGATTCACGATCTTTGAAATCTGTTTTATGAAACAATAACGTCTTTCATAAATTACACGACTTTGATCCGACGTCGTGTGCGTGCCCACATGGTAATGGCATCTTAAGCAACCTCAATCATAGCCTACTTATTTCAAAGATCAATTCCAGTCGGCAAAAACCTGTTCAAAGTCAGTAAAATATCCAAAATATTTGTGATGACGTCATTATGTTGGCCATGACGTTATATTTCCCAAAAAGAAAAATAATTACACTGTCAAAATTTTAGAACGATTTCCCAACAAAGATTTATTAACTTTACCGTCACAACAGAGTATTATCTAATAGGCAAAAACTTGTTCAAAGTTAGCAATAAAGACGCTAGAACAACGCCATTCGATGTTGTTTTAGCATTTTTCCTGCGGACTTTGAACAAGTTTTTGCCCACTTGTAAGCATATTTTAACCTTGGCTCCTTAAAATTTTGTTTTTAAATGTTTCGAAATAGAGTTGGTCACATTTTCAGTGAGCAAAACTAGTTCAAAGTCAGCAGTAAAGACGCTAGGAAAACGTCGAATGACGTAGTTCTAGCGTTTTTTCTGTTGAATTTGAACTGGTTTTTGCCCCTGGAATGCTCTCAGATACCACTTTTACCCAAAAGCTTTGTTTAAGCATCAAGCCTAAAAATAACTACCATACAACACCTGGGATTGATGAATGCCATTGAGTTTTACGATTGTGCAATGAAGATCAGACTACTCAAAAACGCTCTTCCACCTGTTACCTCTGACAGATATTTCTAGGTTTTCGTATTTATGTACAATTATCAATTAAAGATACAAAATCACTTTTATAATTTTTTGGAAATGTCTGCCTACTGAAGTCCATACGAAAGTTTATCTTGTTAACAACATATCCTGAAAGTTTTACTCCACAATAATGAATACTGAGAGAGATATAAGCGATCGAATTTGTAGGAAATTATGTATTTTCTATGCTCATTGTGTGGCAGCCATCTTGTTTGGCCAAACATTTTCCATTTTCAGAGAAAAGAACTGCTGAAATTGACACTTTCTGAGTATGATCAGTGTGTGTCACTTGTCAATTTGACATAGATTTTAAAATTCTGACCAAAAAAGGTGATTATGTACCTTTAATATATTAGAAGAATTTCTTTTATGTATAAAGATTTATTTATTTGTTAAAATGCATCGTTCTAATTCACGGCGAGTAGCACTACCGTATAAAGTTCCGGATACCTCCCTATACTTACGGTGTATTACCGAAACCTATTTTGACAGTCTTTCACGCTGAACTTTAAAACACGTCCCCAGTGAGCAAAAACTTGTTCAAAGTCCACAGTAAAGACTCGAGGGACTTTGAACAGGTTTTTGCCCATGGGGTCTCAATTCTGATTTCATTCCACTTACACCTACCTAGTGGGCAAAAACTTGTTCAAAGTCAGCAGTAAAGACGCTAGAACAACGTCAATACTGAGGAATTTGTACAAGTTTTAGCCCACTGAGTTAGCGTTCAACTAAAATATTTAACTTTTAATTGATATTTCCGCAATATCCATCTCTGTATTTTCGTCCTTGCTTTTTGCGGTGCTAACATATGTTTTTAATGTATCTAGAAAGAAGGCATTTCCTATGGGTTAGGCTTGCTATTGTAAAAGCGCACGGGAATGGTCACATGTTATACCTTCGATTATGTTTAAATATCGGTATTTTGTATGAAGATAATAAAGTTGCAAGTATCCTATGATTGATTTATAAAATGGGATAAAGACGTTTTATTTATTGACTGAGAATAGCAGATCTTTGATGAAAATGTTAAAAAGTGTCGAACCTAAAACAGATCCTTGAGGAATACCAAGCACTGATTCTAGCAATTAACTAAAAGATGAGCAAATACGGATACGATGTTTTCTATTGCTAAGGTAACTGTAGAGAAACCTTAGACCTTGTTATGTCCAAATCCATATGCTTCCAATTTTGCGATTAATAAATCATGTGGTAAGCAGTCAAAGGCTTTCGACAGTTCCATAAGAATAGCACCAACTTTCCCCTTGTTCAACCGGCAGTTTTGCCAATTACGAAGGATACTAAGAAGAGCATGTTGCGTGCTGTAGCCTTTTCTAAATCCGACAATAACGGCCAGTTTTAACTCATCCAGAAATTTAGAAGATCTAATAGCATCATTAAAACAATTGGTTAAAACAGGAGCACATTCAGCAGCGGCAAGTTTCAAAATCCTAGTAGGTACATTGGAACCACTGACCTTCTTAGATTAGTCTTTATCATTTCTTCAGTCAATTCAGAAAATTTACTCCTATACTTTTTTACATAACTTTTAGCATTTTTCATATAATTTATATAAGATTATTTTGAAAAAAAAAGTTGGTAACTAGGGATAATTTTCCCTTAGTAACCAAATTTTTTCTTATTTTGTTTTTCTTATTTTTGCTTGAAACACGTTCTGACCAATTATGGCGACCAAGATTTTTTTCCCTTAAAATTTCTTTTTTTTTCGGCACCTGTTTTGACTTTATGACGTCCTCCAAATTAATGACGTCATCAAAAAATTAATTATGCCAAAATGTTAAATATGTGTTGATCTAATATTCTGGAAAGTTTTAACACTACAGCATGACCCTATCAAGAGTTAATAGTTGCAATTCTGGGGTGTGTAGAGTACTCCAAAATGGCTGAAGACAGTGGATCCGCTGATAAGGATAATATTACAGGACGAGGCGGCAAATCACTATCAGCGATTCTATTGAACTAGTTATTAAAAATCGTAGCAACTTCATTTTCATTACATACGACCTCGCCATTATCAACAAGAATATTTCTTTCATTACTCAAGCATCCTTTTTCTGAGAAATTTCCTTGTTTTACTTCACTAAGGAAAGATCTTTTTGCTTGTCGATTAAATTTCTCTGTTTTTTGTAAGCTGCTAAAATGCTCAGGAGCTCTTGTTTTATTGGCAATTATGGCTATATTTTTAAGTCTGGATCTTATCATGATAGCCTGTCTGACCTCTATTGTTACATGTGGACATTTGGAAGGAAAAAATTAATATTGATAAAATCTTTATAATTGTTGATGCTAAAAGTTGATAAAATTACATACGCGACAAATTATGATTTTAACAAGCAATATACACCGCAAGTAAAACGTAACTAATTAAAACGATCTCGGAAATCCTCACGAGATTTATCGAGTAGACTTTAGACTTAGGGCTTTTGATCTCAGGTATTTTTGCAAACTCGACAAATCTTTATTGTTTCTAGCAGCCTAGTACCCAGGCTCTTGAAACAAATTCGAATTTTAGTGCTGTTTGACTTGTTAATCAGATTTTGAGGCTTTCCGTCTTAGCTGAAATTCCAAATTTTTAGTCACATTTCTCTAGATTTTTTTGAGAGATTGTAGTGACAAATCCTCTAGGAAACTGGATCTGCTGAAGTTTTTATATTTACGATAATTTACGATTTTCTCATTAGCCGGCTCGCGTAGATAATTTTAAGTAAGCAAGTGTCTCTTTTCAGAAAATAAGGATTTATTTTTAAACTGCACCTATTAGAGGTAGTTGCCTATAAATGCATGTAGCTAAATAGGCTTTTATAATTTGTATACCCAACACGAGATCAGATAAAATTTAAACTTCGAATTATCAAGCTCATTTTGTGCATATTCATTTTCTACGTGAAGGTGCATATAGAAAAAATGACATAAAAAAGGAAACGAAAAAATACATATTACATTTCTTTGTTAAAGCGGAGATTCCTCCCGCATCCAAAGAGAAAACGTTAAAGTTTTAAAAGGACCTCTGCCCAGCGAACATATTCTGGCACTTAACCCTCATAGGACAAGGATTTTTTTAAAGCTACGTGTAAAGCTAGGAGGGTGGATAAAGGTAAACCGCATAAACCATATCAACATTTTTGTTAACCAGTCATCCAAAGAAGAGCTGTGTTTAGTCTGAATAAATATGGCTATGTATTGAGTAACTACCTTAAAAGTCTTAATTTTCGCGAGTCTTAAATTTCGCGAATTTCGCGATTTTTGAAAAAAAACGCGAAA
>JAULBZ010006404.1:0-12417 GCA_032360805.1 Neoturris breviconis
ATTAGTCTTCTCCCTTTTTGAAACTACCATGTAATCAAGTCTCAATCTGATTGCTTTTTAGGTAATTATTTATTTATAATTTTATATTGTAAATTTTTCTAAGCTTTTTAAATTGTTATTTGTAAACATTTTAGTATATAATATATTATAGTTGCACTAAAAAAAAAAAAAAAAAGAAAAAAAAAGGAAGAAGGGTGTCGACATTTTGGTAATAATCCATAAATGGGTGTTAATAATTTAAGGTGTGGTACGGGTCATGACCTTGACTGTCAGGGTGGGTAAGGTGTGATTGACTTAATTGTAGGCAGGTATGTCAGAATTATGAAACGAGATCTATCCACGAATTCTAAGGAGTTTTTATTATTTTTAATGACAGAGGCCAAAATAGCTGTTTAGTTTTATCGATAAAGTAAGAGTACTATTTCCAGTACATCTATGATAGTGAAGCCTCACAGTACATCCCAAAATAGCGTTAGGACAGTAATGGATCTTTGTTAGGGTGTTACGTAATCGACTGATTTATCTGTAATGAAAAGTTTATGGACAGAAAACTATTCATTCACAAGTAAAACTTATCATAAAAAGTGAGAAAACGAACTAAGTATTAGTCACAACTTTTCTTCTGTAAACGAAAAAAATACGATTAAAACATGACATAGCCTCAGCTCCAATCCATGGGTGAAAATAAGCTAATATAACATCTGAGGAAAACCGTCTCCCTTCTCCACAGTGATTATTTACACTTATTTCGATCACTGTATTTTCCATAGCTATTATTTAAGCTTATTTCGAGTCATGCAATCCGTTACCCACTGAAAAAGCATAAACAACCCAGGGTTGGAGCTCAGGCTAATATACTATGTACAATATATCGTTCTATAAGAATTTCTCAGATTGCATAGCCCCCAGTGGTAGAAAAATATGTCTACACAAAAACGAATATGCTTCACCTTAATTTGGAAGCATACGTGATATCTACCCATGAACGATTGCGTCGAACTCAGAGAAACGCAAACTAAAATACACATATTTTAACTAGCCTCATTCACAGACTCAATCTAGAAATAGATTTCTGTAATAAACAGGTATTCCATTTCCGAACATAAAGGCGGACCTCCCCTAGGCGAATTCTAAATGAAGCCATTACTTTGGTTGAAAGCAAAGTCACCTGATAGTTGACGTCACTTTCAACCAGTGTAATGGCTTTATTTCGAACTCGTGCGAACGAATTCGCCTACTGGAGATCCGCCTTAAGGCAATTATAACTAGACGACCCTAGATTAAATCCTTCCATCAATCACCAAGACGTTTCCCCTGTTGATACGTGCCGTCAAATGTAGAAAGTATACGAATCAGACTAGTTTTTTACATACTCGTATATAAAATCAATAATAAATTCACATCTGAAAACTTAAAAAAATCGCTTGTGAAAATGAAAATCTCCATGAGTGTGTATTCACACTATACAAACAAACCCCTATGAACAATTATATTCAGTAACATGCGACATATAAGCAACGTCAAAAAACCCGTCGATCTTACGTTTATACGTCAAATCGACGTCTCTTTGACTTTGTTTAGAGGCCACACGACCTTTGGCGCAATCCTCCCAATACGCATAAATTCGACGACGATATGTTATTGACACATCGAGTGAATGAACAAGTTTGACAGCACATATTCTTTCTGATACCATCTTTTCAAAGAAAGGTTTTACAAACGCTGTTGCAAACAACTACAGTTCAACACAATGGAGAAGTGTACTATAAAGTTTGAAATAAATAATACACTCCTCCATAGAGTCTTATTGTAGTTATTTGAAATCTTGCAAGGCATTATCGCAAACTTTGTCCAAAGAAGTTTCCACCACCAGAGTTGCCAGTTGAAGACGACTGCACATTTGGATATGTGACGTTTTCGCTGAATGAGTTGTAACCACCGCCATAATTAGATGAATTATTACCCATCCCCATATTGTTATTCATATTTTCTCCGCCCATACTACTACTCTGTTGTTGCATATTTCCGCCCATATTACCTCCTTGCATATTTCCCATGCCCATGTTACCACCCATGTTGCTGCGGTCTTGAGCGTTATATCCTCCACCATATCCCCCTCTCATATTACCACCACCGCCACCACCACCACCACCACGATTCATTAGAGGCATTGGTCCGTCTAAGCAGAAGAAATAATTATTACTCTAAAATATCTCTTAAGAATATCTCCACTGGGCAAATTCTAAATGAAGCCATTACATTTTTCGAAGTTTTTTTTTTTTTACGTAGTCTATATATATTCAACATAATTTGCACGGATGCAATTGATTGAAAGCGACTCCACCGAAATGTCATGGCTTCATCTAGAATTCGTGCGAACGAATTCGCCTAATGGAGATATATTGGGTATGGCACTCATTCAACGGAAATAATTAAATAACATGTGTATACAGTAAATATTCCAACTAACGCACACGCTCAATATTAACGGTCCTCTTTAAAGAGGGCGTTAAATAGAAAAAAAAACAATATTTGTTATACAACGGATGCATTGACAGTCACTAATTCTGACAGAAGAGGCTAACCATTTAATCTTCTGGGCAAAGACAATGTTGACAACGCTAACATTGATTTATATGAG
The DNA here is from genome assembly GCA_032360805.1 of Neoturris breviconis. NCBI lineage: Eukaryota > Metazoa > Cnidaria > Hydrozoa > Anthoathecata > Pandeidae > Neoturris > Neoturris breviconis. The sequence goes on from JAULBZ010006404.1 coordinate 2,642, forward strand.
ATTTGCTACATGTGCTGTATATGAAATAATATTATATATAAAGCCTGATTTCCATTAGGTGGAGTCGTCCGTCAAAATAATATTATATATAAAGCCTGATTTCCATTAGGTGGAGTCGTCCGAATATTATATATAAAGCCTGATTTCCATTAGGTGGAGTCGTCTGTCAAAAGCTAAAAAAAGACATGATCTCATATGGTAGAAATTCGTGACATCAATTTCTGCCAATGGAATGTCTTCTTTTGACTTTCGCATGAAGATTTCCCTATTGGAACGTTAGGAATTCACACTTACTTCTACCACCTCCTCCTAAAGGCATGTTATTCGAATTGTTGTTGTTGTTAGACCAAGATCCACCATCACTTGACGACTTGAGAAACAGTTCAATATAACGATGACCTAACAATAAAAATAAGACAAATACAGAGTGTTTGAAATAAGAGCAAATAATTACTGTGGAGGAGTGCTTTTGAGCATTGCTTCAGGCTAAAAAACTCCCTCCTCCACTGTAATTATCTTCTTATTTCAAACACTGGATATGGGTTATCTTTGTTCGAAAGGCTTTTTGGGTCATAGAACAATAGACGTATTCGTTGTTATAACACTTTCTCATGGAAGGGTAGTGTACAATCAATTGGGCAAAAACTTGTCAAAAGTAAAACGCTAAACTTTGAAGAAATATTTGCCTATTGGCAATGAACGGCACGAATCGTGTTTTATTGTACTTTACGAAATAATAGAGCTATTTTTGCCAGTATAGAGGAAATAGTTTTCCCTAAATAAAAGATATCACGGCTGAAGTAATAGAAACAAGGAGCTTGCAAAGGCGGATCTCTACTAGACGAATTTGTCCGCACGAATTCAGAATGAAGTCATTACATTACACCTGACAGGTGACGTCGCTTTCAACCAATGTAATGGCTTCATTTAGAAATTGTGCGAACAAATTCACCCAGTGGAGATCCGCCTTAATTGATCCAGCGGGCAAATACTTGCTCAAAGTCCGCAGTAGAAGACGCTAGAAGCGTTGTAACAATATGATCGATAACTCAGTAAAGCAAATATTCAGCGGTAACCTTCAATAAGAATATTATATTAAAATATCACTGAAAATGACCATGTGCAGGAGAAGCAGCTGAAAACTATACTTTCCGATTTGTACTCACCCATATTTTGTTTGTCTTTTTGCATGGCCATTTCAGCATCATTATGTGTAGCAAAATCAACATCACATTCACCCTTCGGTCTACCATTTTGTTCGAATAACAAACGTATATCGACTGTATTCAAAGGAGCGAAGAAAGACATTACATCATTCATGGTAGCTTCAAACGGTAAACCTCTCATGTGGACACTATGTCCTGTTTTACTGTTCTGTACACCCATTGTTTTATTTCCCATACCCATTCCCCCTGAACGTCCACCTCGCATGGGACCACCTTTTCCACCTCGTGGTCCACGCATTCCATTGTCATATCCACTACCAAAACCACCAGAATTAAAACCACTTGGTCCAAGGTTCATACCACCCCGACCACGAGCCCTATAAAAGAAATAGATAATTTAAATTATATCAACTAATTGTTTTAGTCATAACAAAGTACCCAATCAAATTCAAGATTGTTGAAGTAAAGTGTAGGTGAAGAAACAACAATACTCGACGAATAAGAATGTATAATCACTGTGGATGAGTGCTTTTTATCATAAGCTTTGTAGCACGATGTTAAGCTCAAAACCACTCCTCCACAGAGATTATTTGCTCTTACTTTAAGCACTGTATACCTGCAAGTCTCAAAATAAAGGCCGGATGTCACCTGTGGAGGAATGTGTTTTTTAAGTACAGTTTTCAGATTTAAAGCTAAAAACTCTAAAAACACTTCTCCACAGGTGATGTCTGATCGTTATTTTGAGACTCATACCTGTATGAAGCATATAGAAGATCTAAGCTAGAAAACGATTTCACTTCCCCATCAAATAACGAATACGAAGCCATTACTCAAAACAACCAAAATGATCAAATACCCCAAAATATACAAACTAATAAATACAATTTTCCCAAATTCGTAAAAAAATTAAAAAAATACTAAAAATCTCCAAGTATTGGCTCAATTACAAATAACATGAATATGCAACAACTGTTTTAAATGTGTAAAAACTTCCTCAATTCCAAGTATTCGTTCAATATACAACAGCTGTTCGTAAATGCGTAACAACTTTCTCGACTAGTCAATCAAAATAACATGTATATAATAGACAACAAATGTACGTTGTAAGTTTGTCGTGTATCTTCTTTAGCAGTATAAAGTAGTAATAATATGGTCGTAACGTCATCCATGAGAAAGCATGATGAAAACGTAAGACGTATAAGTGCAAGATCTTAACTCATAATCTCGAAAAGCTTATTCAAATATCAGACAGGACGTTCAAAAGATATACATCATTTTTCCCTTTATATTATTATGATGACGACGACGACCGCGTGTAACAAACACACTGATACAGGTGTATCGTTGTTGCTCATGTAGTTGTTTTTTACGAGATACAGCGCAGTACTCGCAACTGTCGTTTTAATATTGTTAATAGTTGTGACAGAAAATGTTCTCTTAATAATATATAAATGACATATATATTCGTTTCTTCAATTCGTTAGAATTTCAAAACACATCCTCCTGAATAGGAACAGACAGCTTTATGATTACGCTTTGAATAAAAACAACAGAACAATTTCATATACATGAATACACTATGATAATGAGATTTCAAGATATTCTATTGGTTAAGCTATAGAGAAAAAATTAGTTCTTTTATTTGATTCGTTGAATACAATGTATTGTTTTCCTTCCATGAGAGACAATAGAATGAATGAATTTCGAGACTATCGAAGTGCTTTGATTAACTGAAAGATTTTGTAAAGAGTATTTGACCAACTTATAAGAATAATCGTGTTAACGAGTGTTTTTGTGAACACGAGAAACGAAAATATGCGAGACTTTTTACCACTAAGTCTACTTGTGAGAAGATTATGTCTAAAAGAGAGAAAGTTGATCATCTAACAAACCAAAGTCACTTTGCTGGCTGCAGGTGTTTACTCAACTAATCAGTGGTCAAGTAGAGTAAATTACACTGTGACAGTGGGATTTTATGCCCAGAAATTTCTCTCCCACAGTGATTGCTTGCTACTACTGTTAGTGGTGGAGTGCTTTACATTCAAGAAATCGAGATAACCGTTTATAGTATCTACGAGGGAGGGTGATACGTTAACCAAGCTACAATTGATTGGTTCCTAAGTAGATAGAAACGAATCAATTCCTAGAGATTACGGACTCAGTACACTCATTTGCAGAAGGACATCTGTAGTGTATTTATAGGGCTGAATCTTCAAAATACAAACACAAAATCGACATTTCTTCACTATCCCGACATCATCAAAGCTTCGACATAAACCTTAGATAAGCCATTGCATCTACGACGAACGTTCCAAGTTAGTGTAAATAGTGCAGAGATCCTAATGACAAGTTTCAGGCCAGTGGGAAAAACTTCTTACAGTCAGCTGTAAAGACGCTAGAACAACGTCGTTCGACGTTGTTCTAGCGCCTTTACTACCGATTTTGAGCAAGTTTTTGCCCACGATCGTTCGTGGTCAAAATAAGAGTGAAGAATCACCGTGGAGGATTGATTTTAGAGCATAGCTTCAAGCTATGCCTCCTCCACAGTAATTATTTATTTACTCTTATTTCGACCAATAAGTAACCTTCATTGCAAATACTATTTTTAGCTGAAAATTAGCAAAACATTATCTGTGGGGGAGTGTTTTTTAGTATAATTTTCAGCTGTCCAGCCAGGTGATGTCTAGCAGCTATATTCCGGCTTGTAGCTAATTGCTTAAATTCCGTCCTGCTAAGGGATGCCTCTAACTGAAGACGCTTCATATTACATCCATCTTCACAGCTGTCAATAACTTTAACATTCATACAAATGTGAAGTTTACACAAAGAAAGAAAAACCCACACAAGGTGGTACTTACCAGCAAATCAAACAAAGTTCTTCAGTAGCCATATTTTTAAAATCACCAATAAATAATTTCCCCTTACATAAATTTGTACATACACTTACAACTTGTTATTTGTAACAAACGGTTGCAAACTTGTTACTTTTGTTTTGTTAACATGTCTATGTTAATTTGGTTATGCGAAGTAGTAGTGAATGTTCTTATACGATGAGAACGTTTTAGCTGCAGATATACGCGTTAATGTGTAACTTCCATACAATACGTAAGTTCACAGAATTAAAATAACTCTTTTACAACATGAAAATGTAGTGTGAGCAATATTTAAAACACGTGATGGTTTACTTGCCTTGGTCCACCGAAATTTTGTGGTCTGTCATATGGACTTGGTCTAAGGTTCATTAATGATGGTCTAGCATTATTTCCACCGCCTACCACATACTTGATATCTGATTTTGAACTTCGGAAAATCTCAATATATCTAGAAATGATACGGAAAGTCAGTGTATGAAGTTAAGAGGAAATAATCACTGCGGAGGAGAGATTTTTTAGCATAGTTTAAGGCTTTTAAGTCTGAAACCATGCTTAAAAATCACCCTTCCACAGGGATTATTGGTTCTTATTCCGATCACGGTAAATATTCAAGAACTTGCTTTTTTATTCCCTGATGTTATTTTTTTTTAAAACATTCCTACAAACTTAACAATAATGCCTGCTACATAATGATTTAAAATAATTCCTGATATTATAATATACATGTGGAGAAGTAACGTTAAATTCTTGAAACTGATTGGCTTATTTCTTGGAATAAGCCAATGAATTTGAAGATGATGGATAGAGTAATCTCCTTATTATTTACGCTTATTTAAACTCACTGCATATATTATTACAATTACACTTTAGAAATCCCTGTTCTCTTTTAACATGTACTCTTAAGTATTGAATAGAACAGCAAGAGGTCTGGGATATTTTTGTGAACACAACATATATGAGCTTTTATATAAAATCCAATCAAAAGGATATATACATATGTATAAGCTTTTTAATAGCATTTCGTTAAAAAATATTTAAGTTTAACTCTTTTAGAGTGTTGCGGTGAGATCAATTCTTGAAATATGTTCATCACATTTAAACACGAGTAAAATGAGAGGGACCGGCTCAAAAATAAAAATTTATTGAGGAGAGTACTGAGTCAATGATTTTGCAATGGATTGGTTTCCGAAAAACCAATCAATTGCAAGCTCATTGACCTTAACACACTTCTGCACAGATCCATTTTTTTCTTGAATTTTGCCAATCTTAGTTGATTTACCCCTAACAAAAAAGTTGGATTTGGAGCGAAATTTTGAGAATCTTGGATTTTTTTAGCATAGCCTCACACTTTGTAGGCTGAAGCTATTCTAAAAAACACTCATCCACAGTGGTAATTTTTCTTATTCTGAGCATTTGAGCACTCCAATTTGATGAATTTTGATCTTCTTTGTAAACAGAAATAACAAAAGTAAACCAATGTAGTCTATCAGTCCCCATGGTAAATAATATCTGCAGAGGAGCGATGCAAAGAAGTGATTTTTTGTGAAGTAGCGATGAGTGGTCAAAATAAGAGCAACCACTGTCAAGCTATGATCAAAAGTCCCTCCTCCACATTGATTATTACTCTTATATCGGCTAAATCGCAAATCCATTTGTTGATACAACACTCCTCTTTGCAGAAGGTCAGCAGTAAAGATGCGAGAACAACGTTGAAAATGCTTAGCGTCTTTACTGCGGACTTTGAACAAGTTTTTGCCCACTGGGACAACAAAGAAAATTCTGAAGTTACATATGTACATTTTCAATAAGATCATCCAACACAAGAAAATGCCCTTTTATCACAAAAAAACATTGGTTCCTGGACCTCGATTTGATCATCCTGTTCCCATTGCAATGCACGAAATAAAACAACAAATCTCTGTGATTCACTCTACAAAGTATGAAGCTATGCTCAAAACTCCTTCACAGTGATTGTTCTTGTAATTTTTGAGCACTGAACAAGCTGAATAGCTGCTGGACATCGCATGTGGAGGGGTGTTTTTGAGTAGTTTTCAGCTTCATAATTATACTAAAAAACACTCCTCCACAGGCAATACAAAACAATTATATTCAGGCTCGCTGCATCAGAGATCAATTTATTTGAAAATGGAGAAGCATTGCTTGCACAAAGTTACTTGAGGTGTTGAACAAAACAAAAGAGAAGTTCATTAAATATTAATGAAACTATTTAAATTCCTATAGATGTTAAATTGTTTGAGTTACAAATTCTTTTTTAGCAGATGCCACTGTTTAATGTGTTTTGAAAAAAATATGAAAATATTTTAAACCACATAACACCTTTGAATAAATGTGAGAATGCAGCATGAACATTTTCTATTGTTACTTTAACAACATGATTAATCCCATCACACCATAATGGGATTTCACAAAACAAAAAAACAGCTTGCAAACACATGCTCGAAATACAGATAAAATATACAGAGATCTGTACTGGTTCAATGGTCTTGCAATCCAATCCGAGCTCATTGACAGAACACCCTTCTGCGCATGTCTTTTGTTTTGAATTTTGTAAAATTTACTTTCAAATGTACCATGAAGCAGTGTTTGGAATCAGAGCAAATAATCAATGTAGAGGATAGGTTTTTGAGCATTGCTTCAGGCTACTATGCTCAAAAACCTCCTACACAGTAATTATTTACTTTTGTTTTGAACACTGGAACTACTATTGAGTCAATGATTTTGCAATTAATTGTTGCATCAAAGAAAGCAATCGATTGCAATTTCGTTGATATAACACTCTTTCCCGCAGGTACTATTATACCTGTAGAATCAAAATATGTGTAAATAGAAACATCAAGCCTAAAGATAACTGTCGGACATCAGTTTCTGATAATATTCCTCCATAGGTGATGACTAGATCAGTTATTTTTGGGGCTGATCATTATGGAGAGACCAATCAACAATCAACTGTTGACAATAACACCCTTCTTCACAGATGCTAAATACACTTACTTTGATTTTCTTACCGTACATAGCAAATGAGCTGATGTATAAGTAATAAAAGTACATCAGCAAAGAATAGAGAAAAATACAAAACAAACCAAATACTGATTCCAACCATATTTCCCACCTGTGCCCGATTTTTTCTTTATGTTTTCCCATAGCTTTCTCTGCATCATCTAACGTAGCGAATTCTACATAGGCATCCCCGGAAGCCCTTCCATCCTGATCCATGGTAAGTGTAATCCCGTAAGGACAGATCTGCAACCCTTAAAACCAACCCAAGAAATATACTGTTAATTACATTATCCTTCTATAGGAAAAATACTGTCACCACATCATAAATCTGGGGGACGAGTTGTTATGAAACAAAATATACTGAAACGCAGGGGATAATCTAGCCCAATTGAGGGTCCAAAATTTGGATGTTTCTCTCTTAGTTTCAAGGTAAATGCGACCCTTTTGCAATAAAAACCTTTGAAATAAAGCAATTTTTTCATAAATTTTGGAGATATTGTTGCATGTCGGTTGATTCTGGACGTTGCCCTCAGATTCTAGATTATCCACTGATACGTCATGAAACATTGGGTGAACTACAGATTGGGTTAAAACTTTAATACTATATTTGGTTGCTCACCCCATCTTTATAAAGAAGCTCATCACAACCAGTGACTCTATTTTGGGTGTCTATTTTGCCACTCAAACACATGCACAGCCCATTCAGCTATTCAGGCTACAAAGTCTGAAGCTATTCTGGGTATAAAGTCTGAAGCTACAAAGCCTGAAGCTATCCAAAAATTTCCTCCAGAGATTATTTAATCTTATTTTAACCACTGTAGTATACTATTGATGATGGTAAAATTTAGGATGAAATAAATTGTAAGAAAAATACCTGAAAAGAATTGTGCAATATCTTGTTTACTACAACCATAAGGTAAACCTCTTAACCTGATGACACCATCTCCTGCGCCACCAGATGATTCACTTGATAACATGCGGCCGACGACCCATTCCATTTCGGAATGTTTAGCTTCTTTCACTTCAATATACCTTTTACCCATATGTTCATTGTCATGTGCAAGAGCTCTAAAGAAGAAATGCCCATGAGTTTAGTGGCTAAAATAACAACAGGTCCACACTGTGGAAAAGAGATTTTTTCAGAATATGTTCAGGCAATTTGACCACCCTTCGTGGTCAATTTAATTTTTTTAAAACATTTTACAATGTCTTCTTTTGGCATAAATGTCTTTTTTCGCCTAGTGCAAATCAGGCCTTTGGCATTACGTCAACAAGCTTGTAATGTCATATTTTAGCATTCGCAGGAAAAATTCTTCTTTTGGCAATTGCAGGAAATTTTTCGCCTAGTGGAAATCAGCCTTTAAGCATTATGTCAAGTTATTATCACATCAATTTAGTTTCCATGCTTTTATTTATTTATTGTTTTTTTTGCTTTAATAAATAACCTATCAATAACCCTAACCCTTTTGCTACGGTTATTAGAGCTTGTCAATAAACCCTAGTGCTGTGGCTACTAGACTCTTGCCATCTCTACCCTCCATCCTCGACCAAAGATAGTTCCACCAATACGGCCACACCTCTTCTTGATGTAAATAACTGTAGCTTACTTATTTTATTTAACACGTGTAGAATATAATTACATAAATATATAAAAGATAATTACATCACATAGTAACTTTTAGGTATCAACAAACAATTAACATTAATTACCGATAAGGAACGAAACAGCAAAATTATACTGATTTTCTTTTTTCTTTTTCAATTCAATAAACACAAAATTACAAATACCGAAAAGGGACAACTACAAAACACTTGATACGCCACCCCACGGTAGAAAATTCAACCTGTTGAGTACTGCACATCAATTACAAAAAAGAAAGACTTACGTCTTCAATTCTGTGCGATTTAAAAAGAGTAATCAATGCGGTTTACATTAATTCTGGAAACGAAGAAAACCCTAAAGCTTTCTTGACCACTATCATTGTTGTTCTTTCATATTTATGTGCATGAACACGTAAATAAACTATCGTAAAAATCATGGGAAAAGGAAACTCCTACCCACACAAAAATTCAAAATTATAGCCAATAAACCGACGAGAAAATAATAATAACTAGACGCATCCTATGCAGTGTTCGAATTATGAAACTCAAATTGCTTAGCAAAAATTGTTAGTTGATACAAAACAATAGGAATTTTTGCGAAGCTGTGCAATAAAAATGGTAAGCAATACTGGCAAAACAGTTCACAAAATGCGAAGTGCGACCCCTTAGTTTGTACCCTGCTATATGTGAACAATCTTGCTGGTATTGCGTTCCTTAGCACATTAGTTGCAATCGAGTTAGTACCCAATGGGCAAACACTTACACTTGTCCAAAGACCGTAGTAAAATCTCTGGAACAACGTTGATAGCGTTGTTCTAGCATTTTACTACCGACTTTAAACAGGTTTTTGCCCAGTGGGTATGAGAGTCGTTAAGAGTCTCTCTGTAAGAGGCTAAGCACTCTTTTCTTAGTGTTATTAAAGAGCCTAGAGGACTCAAAGTGGTGAATACTAAATATAAACCCTTTGCGGTGGAGAGATTCTTAGTCTTAATTCAATTGTGATAATGAGATTATTTTATTAAGTATTGTTTATATGATCTTGTTTTAATTGTTTGTTTATTAAACATACAGAATATATTTTTTATACGAAAAGTTGACTTTCATTTGATGAATAATT
>JAULBZ010006405.1:0-12414 GCA_032360805.1 Neoturris breviconis
ATAGCCTGAAGCAATGCTCAAAAATAACTTCTCCACAGTGGATATGAATTGCATACACACATTATATATCATACATCCTACATCATTGTAATGATGTAAACATATCATATCATTTTAACTTAATGCATTTTGTTTTAAATGCACTTATAAACCTTACACTAATGTATTAAGTTAACACTTATTAATATTTATTTCAAAATTGAAGAAATTAGAAAAGTTATAAAAAATATCATCTCAAAAAATTGAGGAAGAAGCTTCCCCAACATACAAAATGTCTGCCAAAATAGGTTCATGGACAAAGTTTCATAGAAAATTAAAATGTAAGTCTCGACTTCTCCCTTATCATTTTAGCATGTTATTTGGGTGGATGTGGTCAAAACCTCACAGAAGTTAACCACTTTTAAAAAATCCCTTTTTCGCTAATACTTGGTCCCGAGTTGACAAAATTGAAAAAAAATTCGCCAGCCTAGCATGTCATAACCAAATTTCAGAGCGGTACCACACCTTTTCAGTTCATTGGCCCAAAAGGGCAATTTGGACCCTTTTTGAATTTTTGAAATTTTTGGCGAACCCTTCTAAAATGTCGCCACGAATGCTGGTACCGAATTTCGAAATGTTAGACTTCGGGAACATGGTCTATTAGGAAAAGTGGGCTGCCACCGCAAACTTTGTTTGGTAGGCTAAAAACCTATGTTCTTAGATCATGTATGGTTTAAGGTCTTAAAGGAGTGTCATCATCGTGCAAGTGCTATTTGGCGCCTACCCCAGTAGGCAAATGACTTCGGATCATCATTTATCTTCTGAGCATGTCTCCTTTGAGGTGATATTTATTCTGCGAGAGGAATTCTCTTCATGCTAAACAGTTTAATCGGGTGAAGAAATTGCAATACATAGTAGTAGCTCATCCAAATTTTGCCTGGCTATAAACATGTACATATGTGGCATGTTTGTAGCATGTATACATACCCGCAAATGCTTGTAGTGTTCCAGCTAAATTTATTAATGATTTTCTCCGTATAAGTTGTTTACAGAAGCTAACAACTGCAAGTATAGCTGCTACACCAAGCAAAAATATTGCTATACCAAGAAATACAATTAATGCCCTCCAAGCAATACCAGAAATGCCATTAAAATTTACAGCATATAATAAACATCGCTGTTGCCATTTCCCTCTGTATTTAGTAAACACACATTTATTATAAATTCCAAGTGTGTCTGAGGATAACTTGGTTGTGTTAGATTTATCAACAATATGCTCTTTTTCAGCACCCATGAGCCATTTTGGAGTTGCAATAGAAGTTAATGCCAGCATAAACAATCCAATAGTACATAATGCCCAGAACAAACTTCGACATGTTACAATCACAAAGAACATTGTTTATCTGATTATCTACAATAATAAAAAGGCTGTAATATTATTTCAATCAAAACCAAAAAGACATAAGAGCCATCTCCAAAATTCGTTTCATAAAGCAGATATTTTAGCAGCTTTAAAAAAAGTCAAAATCAATAAAAATTAATCTAAAAAAAAAAATTAATCTATGATGAAGAGTGTTAAGTCAACAAGCTTGCAACTAATTGGTTTCTTCGGTAAAAAGAAACCAATCAATTACAAGATCGTTGATTTAGCACTCTTCCCCTGGAAACGAATTTTGGAGATGATCCCTTAAAAACACATCACACAAATATAAATAAAATGAAATAGTTATACTGTAGTGAGGGGATGCCTTTTTTAAAACAGCTTTAAAGTGTCGGCCTTTCCTATTGAAGATGTAAATTCAAATAGGAATGTCGCTGCAGTATTTCAACAAGGGTAACATCAAAGGATGAACCCTCTGTAGCTAGTTTCTATACATGAAGAATAATGGTATATTTAAGACTTTTAATATATATTATAATGTACATGTAAAATATTTTTATTTCTTATAATGCACAACTCGAATTCGAATTTGCAAGTACTGTAACCTTACAGAATCTGTGCGTAAGTTGCGTGCAAGCAAAAGTTAAGTCATGACTCTATCGCTCATTTCTCTCTGAGTACACCGCTTCACGAGGTAACATCGTCGACAGTGTCTAAACTTTCTTCCTGGACACTCCATACACTTTAAATATGCTTGAAAAGGATGGTAAATCTCTCACTCCATGCGCCCATAATAGCAGAATTTAGATATAATATTAATGCTACCTAAGGAATTTAAAGATGTCGTGAACGATATCATTGCTTTTGAATGTATTTAAAATACATTTTCCTGGAATTATACATTTGCCTGGAAATATAAATACATTTAAATTACATTTGAGTTTTGAATACATTACATTGCTTTTAAAGGGGAAGTAAACGCAAAAATTATTTTTTCATAAAAGTTATGCTTTATTCTAAATAACATAAATAGGTAAAAATTAGGAGCTGGTTGCTTTTTCTTCCCGCTGAAAATAGAGTGTTTGTATACCACAAAATCGTCAAACTTTTAAACTTTTTTTATTTAGTGTATAAATATGTGGATACAAACAAAATATACAGTAGTTGGAATAGTATTTTCAATCAACTCTCTTCCCTTCGCGGTGGAGTGTCCATTATATCTGCCTAAAGAAAGATTTACAACAAGAAATACAATTACGTTACCCCTTGTCCAAGGGGCCGTCGACAATCTATTTTCGATTCTTGTAATGGCAATTGGCCATTAAGGTGCTGACTCTCCCCTCCTTCCTTCCCCCTTTTAACGGCCAATCCAATTTTTTTTTGTATAAATTGCATAAAATAGAGCTTCTCAGAACATGGAATATCATGCCGGGAATATACACCCTTTAGACACTGTAAAGGGAGCCGTCCATATTCATGTTGCCAATATCAATTCGATCCTAACATTAAAAAACTCACCCCTCGACTTGTAACGTCGACCGTGGCTGTCAGGAAAGTTTTTGAACAGTAAAAAGCAGTTTCCGTCATCGCTACTTTATCTGCCATTTTTACAATCAATAACTTGATCAGGGGGTAAACTAACATAACTTTTGGAGAGCAGTGATCGTGTTGCTATATATATAAATACTGATCCACTATATATTGCTATATATATATATACTATAAACACCCACTATAATCATGTTGACATGAAGGACTTGCCTGGATTTCGAGCCTGCGGTCCAATTTAACGAGAGTGTGGCCCGTGTGGTGCAATAAAAAAAGAGAAAAGATAATATCTTCCCACGTATGTAAATATTCGTAAATAAATTTTCAAATCCTTTTTATCGGCATTGATCTGCACCCCCTCACCCCCCTTAACGACCAATTGCCGTTAAAAGATTCGAAAATAGAATGTCAACGGCCCCCAAGTATGGGGATAAAAAATAAACAGAACATGACAAAACCATGGTCATGAGAAAAACGTGAAGAAGATTTTGCAGCGTTAAATCAAACACCAGAAAGTTTTTAAAAATAAACAGTTTAACGATCGATCGTCCGAAATGGAAGAGAATTTTGAACCAAGAAGTATTGGAAATATTCTCACGAATTATACCTATGGAGGAAGTAAAAAAGTTATAGTAAAAAAAAACCTTCGTCAGTTTATCATTAAAAACAAATTCAAGAAGAAAATAATATATCAGCAGCAACTATAACTGTGTGGGTGGTTATGAAGTTTACAAACTCTTACTCTCAAATCTCTTTAAAAACATTTAGGCTTAAAATCTTTGGAACATATGAAATGACCAGGATCTTTTGGTAGGTTATCAGCTCTTATATTTATCAACCACTTTTTTTGCAAGTCATTGTTTTTGTTTGCTGACGGTATCCTATGAAAACTTATACTTTTATCCTGTTAGGAACGACTTGTACAAAAGGCTGCACAATTAGGCATATTGCTCGACTTTTGTTATTATCAATGAGGCTAGTAGCGAGATCTCAACACTACGACATGCATTATTTGCCTATACTATCGCCTGCAATAAAATGTTTTGAACTCAGTTACGTCATAAATTGCCCTTGATCCAGTCTTTTCAAAAATGCCTAGGGGTCGAGATTTTGTGGTGGATTTTCGTCATGTAAACATTGAATTTTTGAAGCGAGAAGTCTGTGATGAGAAGTAAGAAGTTTTGAAACATGTTATTTGAGATATGTCTGGTATTATATTAAAAAATAAGTTTTGCGTTTACTTACACTTTATATAAATGTATTTGAAATGTATTTGCCTGGAAATATAAATGCATTTAAATTGCATTTGAGTTTTGAATATACATTACATTGCTTTTGAATGTATTTAAAATGCAGTTAACTTCATGTATTAAGCACAGCCAATTAATAAATGCATTTTAAATTCTAATTGCTACATTTAAAAACATTTTAAATGTTTTCTAAATGCATTTAATAATCATTTAGTTTGTAGGGGCAAGGGCACACGCAATATGACTCTTCTAGTCATATCCTATAATAAACAAAGCATTTTGCTCTTTAACCGCCATTGTTCTACAATTTAATTAATGATTAGTGCACGTTTTTCACCAGACAGCTAAATTAGAGATGCAGAAGCAGCCACAGGGAGGTGTTCTGTGAAAAGTGTTCTTTCTCTAGCTGACATCCATTTTAGGATTATTATTAGCATACCAAGTGCATTTCAGAATAGCTTGTTTTCCCTACTGAACAATAAGAATCTAGTATACTTATATAATAAAGAAGAATCAGTTAATATTTCCAGCTACAATAAGACTTTCCCTTGAAATGGTAGTTTTACTTGTAAGAACAGTCTCTCCTTCCCTCCAACAAGCTAACCACTATCAGGAAATTGTCCATCCTAGAACAGATCTCATTTCCAGCAGGAAAATTTTTATTTGGAGCCATTTTTCAACCCATTACAAAAACATCTCAGCTGAGATGAACAGAACATTTTTTCAGTCAGAGCTTTTCCCAGTCAACGAGAAACCAGAAAACCAGCTCAGAACAAAAGAAATCAGCTCATTTTCCTAGCGGCAAGAGGCGAAGAACAGCCTAGCATTTCCCATGCCACCCCCTCTTTTAGAACACTTATTTTCAAGAGCACCTCCCTCCGTTGACTTCCGGAGATGCCCATGGGGCTCCGTGTGGGTGGTGGGGGTGCTGAAGGAAGAGCCAGCGTCGCCGATCTCCTTTTGACACTCTTCACCTTTTCTTTATTTACTGAAAAAACTCCTACAATTGTCTCGATGACCGCTTGACCTAACCCTTACCCGTCAGTAAATAAGAGACTTTTTCCCGGTTCTTTAGACACTCCGTTTCAAGAGCCAAAAGTTCAGGTAAAATGACTACATTAACAGACCACCGCCTCTGTCTTTGTTTGTCCGTCTGTCTGTCTGTTCATGCTGTTCATGCTGTTCATGTTGATGTTTTGTCTCTTTCGTGAATTTGTCACTTCTCAAACTACCATTTTGATTTGTGTTCGTGTTTACGCGTCTTCTGTTATCAGATGACTTTTTGTGGTTACGGTCTAAAAAGTTATTACTAGGCGAGGCAGTTGAATGACGTCACTAAGGACTCTACCTACACCCATTTTGTAGGGGGTGTACAGAGTCTGGTCAAATTGGGCGTTAGTGAACTCCACCGTACACTGTACCACCGTCTCCGTTCGTGTGACCACCGTACCACCGTCCGTAGCCACCGTCTGAAATAATATTTTACAGATCAGATTTTTTTTAAAAAATTAAATTTGATATTTTAAACACACACACACACAAAAAAAAATCCTGGTTATGACTTCTGTTTATAGGTTCATCATGGTAGCAATGGTAAGTAATGAACAGATATGGTTTAGTATGCTTATGGATATATTAAAAGGCATATATCTCAGGCATATATCTCAGGCTGTCACAAACTGTCGAGTGACCATAAATCATAACCAAATCATGTATAAACCTAAATCATACCAAAAACATTTAACCAATAGGTATAATAACCATAGTTATAACCACAGGTGTAACCACAGTTATAGCCATACCAAACTATAATCTCATACTAAACCTATAAACCTAGGTTTAATAAAATTTAATTTCATAAAATACTTAGAAAATATTTTGTCTGCAAATATCAATTTTAATTTTTTAAAAAAAATCTGAAAAATCGGATCTGTAAAATATTACTTCAGACGGTGGCTCACGGACGGAGGGATGGTGGTCACCAACGCCGGTCAAATTGATTCTAAATCTAATGTACAATAGTCAAATAATGTACACATTCAAGAGTGCGAAACACCATACTCAATAACGGTCTTTTTTTTTGGAATGTATCCATCTGGTAATTGTAGAGTGTTTGCAATGTAATCAGGAGTTTCGAAAGCAGCCAACGGAGGTGTTTTTTAAAATAGGTGTTCTGAGGGGGTGTACTGGCTGGGAATTAGACCTGTTCTTACTTCCCAGAAAACAAAGTACAGCTGGAGATTTGACCTGTTCTTGCGCTATTATCCTCTCCTGGCTGAGAAAATGGAACTGTTCTGAGCTAGCATCTCGTCGACTAGAAAATCGATGTGTTTTTGAGAAGCTCTGACTGAAAAAATGAACTGTTTTCAGATGACATCTAGTTTGGGAAAATATGGGACCAAATAAAAGTTCTCCAGCTGGAAATAGGATCTGTTCTAGGATGGGCATTCCTATGGTTAGCTAGGGAAAAGAGACGCTCTTACGAGAAAAATATGTACCATTTCAGGGAAGTTTTATGTAGCTGGAAATTTTAACTGTTCTTTATACTAGATTCTTGTTCAGCTGAGAAAACACGCTGTTTTGAATTGCACGCGTTATACAATCCCGAAATGGACGTCAGTTAGAGAATAAGAACATTTATTTCACAGAACACCTCCCTGTGGCTGCTTCTGGAAGTCAGGTCACCAGGACACAACCTTTGTTTGTTGGGAGTTACAGAGGAAGGTTTCGCTTAAATTATAAAAAAATGTGACGTTAAGAAATTTCAACATTATATTTAAAATGCCTTACCCCCTAATTCCTAAACTGCTTTAAATTTCTGATAAAAATTGACATAGTTAAGGTCCTCATCAACCCCAATTAAAAAAATGTACAAAAATTCAATAAAAAGAGAAGCAAATAGCCCTGGGAACGAGGTTGGAATAGGCCATGTCTTTCCATTATCTTGGGACCAATAGAATTCCTTGAAAAACAGCATAACATTTCAGACATGGAGAAAAATATGCGTATTAATTAATATTCGTGCATGGTCAGTTGTGGTAAAACACTCATTTAGAGTGGAACAAATGCAAGATTATTTTTGAAACTACAATTTCCCGCGTATTAATTTTCGCGCCCATCTCTTGACACGTAATTTCTGTCCTAAATTCCAGGCAGAATGTAACCTCTTTGCGTGAATGCGCGAAAATTACAGCGAACTCCCGGTAACTCGAACCTCCAAGGGATCGGGGGAAATAGTTCGACTTAACGAATGTTCGAGTTAAGCGAAGCTCCCGTTAAGTCGAATTCAGGCAAAAAATGAGATATTAGTTCGAGTTAAGCAGATTTTTTCTTCAGTAAAAAATCATAACAATATAATGTTACAATATTAACATTCACTGGAAGAAGTTTCGTATATCAGCTTGTCTCAGTCTTAATAATAATTCGTTTTCAACAACTGCGTTTATTTGAATTAATGAAAATGAAAGAAATTTAACAAGTCTTTTGAATTCCTTTTCCCAAGAAAAAGTTCGAGTTATACAAAGAAATTAGCCGAATGAAGACTAAAAAATGGTTCGAAATAACGAATGTTCGAGTTATCCGAGGTACGAGTTAACGAGTGATTTTTATAAGAAAGTATTAGGGAAGGTTCAAGGGACCGAAGAAAATAGTTCGAGATAATAAAAGTTCGAGTTATCCAGTGTTCGAGTTACCGGGAGTTGACTGTAGATAAAAAATGTAGCTAAAAGATAAGATATAGATAAGATTTGCTAAAAATTTTAAAAAAATGCCCTAAAATGTCAAAAAGTGCTATTTTTGCTTGATAAATGGCACAATTAAAAATTCTACAAAATCTCGAAATATATATTTGACCTCCAAATCGCAATGATAAATTCTGCTGCAAACACTTTCTCCCCTTAAGGTAGCAATATTTTATCTAACTTATTTTGGCAATCCTATTGCATTGTTTTAAGAAGGACCACTCCTCTCTCATTAAAAGATCGATATAATGATCCACAAGTAACCACAAAATACGTTATATAGTATATATTTTTTAGTGCAGAAATAATTTCAAGAATTTGTCATGCTGATGATGAATGTACTTGGTTTCTCTCAGTTATCACCAGTTTCCCTCAAACTCTGCTTGATATTTTGATACAATCTGATTTTTGCATATTCTCTATGCGGGAAATATATTGTAGCATGATATTTTAACAACAACAAAAACAACAACAACAAATAAATAAAAATAGAACAACAACTTTATATTTATTGCATGTAAAGCAGACTGATAATTATCAAAGAATGGGCTGATTATCATTTCTAATCGGACAAAGCGCTTGTTTCCTTATTTTTCAATGTTAACATTCGGTTCCGGAAGGAAATCAACAAAGGATGATTTTCACTTGTTTGTTTGTGTTTATTTTCTTTTTATAAACAATAGTTAAAATAAACATTTGTTGCAAAAAAGATAAAATGGTAAATAATTACTAAACAATTTGGGGCAAAATATAGCCAGACATAAAACAGAGAAGGGCAAAATTTTCACACTGCACCATAATTGTTGTTTATAGAAAGAAAAAGATTTATACAATTTAAAGTTACCTGTATAAATACATTTAAACAAAATAAAAAACACAAGAAATTAAAACATTCAGCCTTACAACGCAGGACAGCATAAAAAATAAGAACATCCAGCCTAGTTAAAGGAAAACCACTAATTCTGTTAAACCACACGTTAAAAAAGTGATCATTTTTAATCTGTCTGTCTGTGTTCTTATATAAGAAATAAAGCATGTAGCTATATGTACCAACCTATCACCTTTTTGCATACTCTTGTTCTTAATATTTGGTCTCATATACGAGAGATCATTTAAACGTTATATTAGCTATATATACAAGGAAAATAGCTACAGGTTCTATTTGGGGTATTAAATCAGAATGGTAAAACTAGGATATTTAAGAAGGGACATAACACTACCACCAACTCCACTCTCCTCATCTCCCCCGGAGAATACAATACCATATAAAAGTATGAGTAAAGTCTTCACTTCAGTTAATGAAAAATGAGGAAAAGAGTTCCTTATACTCTTTTTACTTGATCTGCTAGAAGTGAATGAAATGTGTGGAACCTGTGCCCAGTCGTTCCACAAAATCAATCAGATATTTTGGGATGCCAGAATATGCAGGCAGCGTAAGGAATTTGAGACGTTTGGAATAGGCAAACCATATTTTCAAACTGTAGTCTCTGGAGACAAAATGAGAAATGAAGAATATAAGGAAATCCGAAAACCTTAAAAGAAATACCTTAAAACCCGCAGAGATACCTTAAAATCCGAAAGATACCTGAAAACCCGTAGAGATACGTACTTTAAAACATAGATACTTTAAAGCCCGCAGAGATACCTTAAAGCCCGCAGAGATACCTTAAAGCCCGCAGAGATACCTTAAAACCCGCAGAGATACCTTAAAACCCGCAGAGATACCTTAAAACCCGCAGGCGACGGTGGAAACTGTAATCTCTGGAAAGAAATAAGAGTTGCAGCCGAATAATGCGAAAAAAGGTTCGAAATATGTGCTTCACTCCAACATTCAAGAAAAGGTTACTCACTACTAAACATAGAGACTAGTTTCAAGAAAAGGTTACTCACTACTAAACATAGAGACTGCGTAGCTTCATATACGTGGCATTCCATACTCATCGAATATTCTTACTTGTTTATCCAGTGTTACTCGTCTCTATAATTTCTGAGCATTCTTGTTATTGTTTTTTTTATTATAATTATTTTAAATGATATGCTTAAACTTCAGTGTTATTTCTTGTTCAAGATCGTAAAGATAACCCATTTCCGATTATCGTTAACGCGGCGGGAATATAGCACGTTCAACTACGAGATCGTATAAATCGTTGTAGCGCTTTATAACTCTCCGGTTCCATAATTCGGTTCATTATTGCCACTTTGGTTACATGGACATGATATAATTTTGCAAAAGTAAAAATGTTTATGATCATGATTTAACTAAACTATGATAGGCATATGTAATGTAAGGTACAGAGAAGCAATTACGGGGATCCCGACCCTGAATTTGGAAAACATCATTTTCATATTATGGCTAAGTGCATATCTTTTCAATAATAAGAAACATAAATGGTCCTGTGATTGTTTACTGCTTTTTAGAGAGTTGAATGTTATGTTGTAGTTGTTGATTTTCTATCAGTTAATAAGTGTGTGTGTGGAGGGGAGGGGAATAAGAGCGCAGAGGAGATGGTGGGGGTGGAACATTTCCCCAAAATTAATAAGCGTCCCCCCGCTAATTTGATACTTCAGGTTTTGAAGGCACTAATAAAATACTGTCACAACTCCTAAAAAATAAGAAACAATAAAAAATTGCTGATGTCAGACGATTAGTTTTGAAGGCACTAATAAAATACTGTCACAACTCCTGATAAATAAGAAACGATAAAAAATTGCTGATGTCATACAATTAGTTTGATTTATCGGACTGACTTGAAACTTATCAAACTTATTGTTATTGCATAACATAAACAAGCTAGGATAGAAATAGAAATAAGCATGTTTTTAATTCGAAATCTCCGTTATGTCGTAAACATCCTATATCAAAGGATAAAGATGCTATCGAAGGATAAAGGTGTTATCGAAGGATAAGGGTGTTACCGAAGGATAAGGGTGCTATCGAAGGATAAAGGTGTTATCAAAGATTAAAGGGGTCATCAAAGGATAAGGGTGTTATCGAAGGATAATGGTGTTATTGAAGAATAAGGGTGTTATCGAAGGATAAAGGTGTCATCAAAGGATAAGGGTGTTATCGAAGGATAAGGGTGTTATTGAAGGATATGGGTGTTATTGAAGAATAAGGGTGTTATCGAAGGATAAGGGTGTTATCGAAGGATAAAGGTGTCATCAAAGGATAAGGGTGTTATTGAAGAATAAGGGTGTTATTTAAGGATATGGGTGTCATCAAAGGATAAGGGTGTTATTGAAGGATAAGGGTGTTATCGAATCATAATTTAGTTCTCACTAAAGTTTATATCTTAAATTAAACTCTATTTCAGGCGTCTATTATTCAGTGAAATGAAACAGGAAAATTTCAAAATGCTACATACTCTGCCGCCATTATGGAAATGAATATTCCGAAATATTATTTTGCTAAGTAAGGGAAATTGTCAAAATGTAAACAAACAAAATGGCGTTTGTTTTGATGAGGAAGCGATCGATGGCATGTTTTGCGACATTCAGAGCAAATTTCTGTCACAAACCAACGTTGTTTTTTCTAACCGATTTCTTCTACTTTTCTAGTGATAATGTTGAAGATTGATTATATGGAAGGTGTTCAATTTTAAATATGAGATTAATGTTATTCATGGGATGTTATCTATAGTTAGCTATACGTACTCTCTAGTCTAAACGAGCATGGACGACATATTATATGTAAACATATGTTATATATATACTGTCAAAGTATGTCATGTCTCCTCCAAAAAGAGCATAACGAGATGGGATGAGGAGTCTTCCGGAATAAAAATGGGGGAGGTGATACAAAGAAGTAGTAGTTAATGTACCAATATTTAATGTTGTTGCTTCGACTATTTTAATTTCTCACATCTCTTTCTTTTCAATAATGGACAGTCTAAACGAGCTTGGAAGACATATTATATATAGACATATAGCTGTATATATACTCACAAAGTGTATGATGTCTCCTCCAAAAAGAGCATAACGAGATGGGACGGGGAGACTTATAAAAAATGGGGGAGCGGATGCATCGAAGTACTAGTTAAAAGGGGATCATGTATGGCAAATATTTAATGTTGTTGGTTCGACCATTTAAATTTCTCAGATAGAATCTCTTTCTTTTCAATATTTCAATATTTTTAAATAAGTGCATTAGTGTTAAATATAGACGTCTCCCTATAAAAATAAACACTGCAACGGATTCTCATGTTGGATTTCAAAGTGACTAAGGAAACTAAGTAAACTGAAGCGTTCATATCAGTGTGATATCCATATATAGATGGATATCGATTGAGAGTGAGTGAATGAACACAAAATGAACAACATTCCATAGTATTCATTTGAATGCCAAGCAACAATCATCAAGCACCATGTTTTTAAGATGATTGACTTAACCCTATAAGACCCGGGCTTTTAGAGGGTCTAATAACCCGGGGGGGGGGGGGTACAATGTACTACACCCTAATAACTTTCGAACTAATGCCCCGTTTTACTTGAAACTTAGTCACAATACACCCCAGGC
>JAULBZ010006406.1:0-12414 GCA_032360805.1 Neoturris breviconis
ATATTGTCATTTTTGACTTCCGCTCTATCATTTTACTAAGGGACTGGTACTAGTTGTGAAATGACATCAACACGTGTGCTGACATCTACTTTTTTATTTTAATTGTTAGTTTCTTTTAAGATTTTGTAAGATTATATGATAAAGACCAATATTTGTTACCTAAAGTTAGAATAAATTAACTAATCGACCAGTTGCCTCCTACACGAGCCCTGGAGTTAGCGATAATAAAGTACCATTGTTATATTTGTCAACTCCCCCCCACGCTTATTTCAACCCTCTCCCTCCCCGCTTAATAAATTTGGAATTTGTGAATAATTTTTGGTAAAATTTGGATTTTTTTAGATTTCTGGTGAAATATCCCTCGGCTTCGAGCTAAATTATTTATAAACCGCAAAATGTGTTAAAAACGTGGTCGCAGCCTTCCAAAACCACAACAGCAACAAAACAGAACTGAATAATAGGAACTAGAACAGCTCCAAATGTATTTTGCATGGCTTTTTGATAAAAAAATTAATATGCTAAAAGAACAGGTAATGACGTCAGCAGAAGAAAGTTTCTGACGTAAGCAAGTATTGTATCAATTTGTTCCTTTGATGATAGACCATAAACGTACAACTTGGTTTTCCATTTTCAAAGAGAACTTTTATTCAAGAGTGCGTTTAATTTTCAAATCGAAGAAAAAATCGAAGACTATATTCTTCGTATTTTTAGATCTTTTCTGGTATTTTTGGTTGGAGTACTGTTAATGAAACTCAAAATAATTTAAAGTCACTGAATTTAAGGTAAATATTAGCTCTATATTCTTCGTATTTTTCGATTTCTTTCGTGGTATTTGGTTGGGGGGAAATCTGTTAACGAATATTAGCATATTCTGATGATACAGTATAGAACTCAAACTTCTTTTTTAAGTCCCTGAGTTTTAGGTAAACATCAGTGCTATATTTTTCGTAATTTTCGATTTCTTTCGTGGTATTTGGTTGGGGGGGAATCTGTTAGTAACAATCATTAACTATATATACTTTAGTAGTAATAGCCGCCCCCGCCCTCCTCCCCATTAAATTTATAGAAAATGTTCTAACCACCTAAGGAAGTTTGAAAAGAGCTTCCTTGAACTTGAACCATCCCCATTCTTTTTCCAAATACGCTTATTAATTTTTGAAAATTGACATTAAAGCTGTTCCTTTTTTTGTATATAACACCTACATACTGTTACAAAAGAGGCAAACTGGTCCGTATACATGCAATAATGGCATTTATAAACATCTTTTATGAGACGCATATGTATACTAATGTTTATTCTCTATGAC
This sequence comes from Neoturris breviconis, assembly GCA_032360805.1. Lineage (NCBI taxonomy): Eukaryota > Metazoa > Cnidaria > Hydrozoa > Anthoathecata > Pandeidae > Neoturris > Neoturris breviconis. The sequence continues at coordinate 1,308 of JAULBZ010006406.1, forward strand.
CAATAGAAATACCGTATTTATTCTAGCTAATAAACAATGGAAACAAAATGTTCAAAGTCAGCAGTAGAGACGCTAGAACAACGTTGAAAACGTTTCTAGAGTATTTACTACGGACTTTGAACAAGACAAATTCTTCAATGTTGTTAGTGGCATCCTTTACATCCGAATTTATTACTTAGAATGTATCCGAACCTATCGACCAATAGTTTAATAGAAAGAGTCTTTTTGTGTATTTCTAACATTTCATGGGGATGTTCATCAATTGAGGCGTTAATTTAAATGGGGCGTTCATTCGAATAAAGACGGTACTAGAAATAAAAAACAATTTCGTAGAAGTCTCCTACACATGCATGATTATATTTTGATTTAACCTTGTCGTAGAACTGGTCGGAGGGCTATTGTAATCCTGTTTGTTGGATTTTTGTGCTTAAAGCAATTTTATCGTTGTTCCTTATACAATATTTAACTAGCAATTGAACGAAAGTGGATGCTAACGCTAATTTAAAGTCCGACAGAGATAGGTCAGGCATCCGACATGACATTATTTTGGCAGCCAAAATACCTGTTTAAATTCAGGTCTTAATTATTTCGCTAATTTCGTTCTCGATTCGAACATTTCCTAATACCTTATTAAAGGCGGATCTCCACTACTAAATAAAGCCTGAAGTACAGTACATTGGTTGAAAGTGACGTCACCTATCCGACGGCGTGTACCTGCGGGGTAACTTCACTGTTTCAAGCTAACACAAACAAACAATCTTATAATGCAGCAGTTATTTTTTCTGAGAAATATTCGCTGTATTCGCGGATTTTGGGCAAGTCCGCGAAAATTTAACCATAGCGAAAGTTTCTTAGTTGGTCCAACTGCGAAAATTTATTCCCGCAAAAGTTTCTTATGTTTCCAACCTCGAAATTTTCTAAACCAGTAACCGAAGAAACGAGGAATTCAATGATGAAAGATGTGTATTTGATGCATCTAAAGAGTTAAGACGGCTTAGAACGTTGCTATCACTTTGCAGTGTCGTCGTCAGCGGTGTCCCGCCTTTCTTAATAGAACATATTCCCGAAGCACTACCATCTTAAATTTCGGTACTAGCAAAATGAAGTGTGTTCGAAAATGATGTTCGAATTCAGATTGGCCATTTTTAATCTAAAAAAAATAAGAAATATTTTAAGATACTTTTACAACTAAAAACCTTATTTTTTGGTGCCAAAATAAGAAACTTTCCTTACTACACCCTTCACCAAGTTTCTTTTAAAACAAAACAACGTGTATATCTATTTATTTTTTTTCTACAATTCAAACCACTTAATTTGCTATTACCATCACTTGCGGAGCACATACCATGTTGAATATAGTTCAGCTTTCCGATATCGGCGGACATATTTAAATTGAGGGTGTAATCTGGCCTGGAAATGTTGCTTATTGTTGACTGGGAAACGTATTTTCCGAGCGTTTATAGGGTGTAAATGTCAATATTTTTTTCTGCAGCTGTCAACCGTAGTGGCAGCTGTCAACCGTAGTGGCACTTGAGGGAATCACTAAGTAGGGACTACAAATACAATGCTCACCTCCCCCTCCCCTTCACCGGTTTAGGTATTTTATAATAACGATCAAAACTAGAGCATCTGATTCCCTATTGGGCAAAACCTTGTTCAAAGTCATCAGCAAAGACGATAGAACAACGTTCTAGTGTCTTAACTGCCGACGTTCAACAGGTTTTTCCCATTGAGAGTATTTTATTCATTTCTTCTTGTCATTCTTCCCAGTGGGTAAAAAGGTGTTCAAAGTTAGCAGTAAAAACACTAGAACAATGTTTAGCTTTTGACCAACTGAGTTTGTTCTTTTTCATATTTTTAGAAGTTGACTATCAATGAATGGATATAATTTGAAAAGATATACGAACGTTGGCAGAACAGAACTTTACTCTCTCACACGTTCCTATTACATTAACTACCTCCATCAGGGCATAAATTTTCGAGAGCAATAAATTTCGCGAGTTACGCAAAGTATCCATAAATTCGCTAACATTTGTGCCCGAGATATATTTGGGAATGCTCAATTTTTTTGTGATTCGGGGATTCGCAAAAACGTGAAAATAAATACCTTACTCCCAGTATTCCGAAAATGTATCGCGAAAATAAGTTCTCACAAAAATTAATGCCCTTTAAGGCGGATCTCGACCAGGTGATTTCGTTCGCACGAATTCTAAATACAACCATTACATTGGGATATTTTCAAAGCACAGGTAAAATATTGAAGGACGAAGTTACAAAATTGAAACAACTACTTTTTTTGTGTGTAATAAAATCACTACATATACCAGGAAATACTGTAAACCACGAATAGGCAAAATTTCTACCATCCCAATCCTCCGACCACCGCCCCTAATAGGTGAGCGATATTACTAGAATAGTACTTATTTACTACTTGTGGTATATTAAGATATAAAAAAGCCGTGGTTGTAAGAGTGTGAGTAGTACGTAATTTATTTCGATTTCTTATAAAATGTTATATATAATATGTATACTAGAAATTATCTATACGGCCATAACTGCCGATATTAAAAATATTGTCAATTAATTTTCCTGTAATATTCCAGTGGGATTCATTGGTAAGATAACTGTAGATGAAACCAAAAGAATTTTGTGGCCTTTGCGAGGAAGGCATTTAACAAAAGCCTTAGATTAACACTGCTTCATAGTGAAAAGGTTTTTGCCCACCGGTAACTTACTTGATCTATACGTTGATAATCATCGAAAAGGTTGAGAAGTACAAACTGTCAGATATTATCTCCGGAAGATTGTTTCATGAGTACACTCATCCAAAACGTTAGATAGTTGGAAGGAAGCTGATAATATCTTTTGTGGTTACCCAGCCGGCCAAAACCTGTTCAAAGTCAGTAAAATAACGTTAGAATGTTCTTTAAACGTTGTTCTAACGTTATTTTGCTTACTTTTAGCAGGTGTTTGCCGGCTGGGTATGGATCGCAGCTATTATCCACCCATGTTACAGTAGTTCATCTGAGAATGTATACATGATTCTATAAAATTGTTAAAAGGCATCGGTATGGTAATTCTTTGTCTTCCTATTTATGTTAGCGACTGAAATTCCTTTGTAGTCTATAACTAGCCAGCCATCAGGAGTTTGCGATCCAGCTGCACATTTTTGAATTATGATCGGTAAACTACTTTCGTAATATTTTTTGATGGCTCAAATCTCTTTGGATATTACGAATGACAATGATAAGTGAAGTGAAAAAATCATCGGCCCTATCTTATCATTCGATAGGCCACAAAAAAAATAGACAAAAAAGAGTTATCATTCTCATGATCGATTCAAAAGTTATGGAACTTTAATTCAGTATAAATTCAATAACTATTTCGTGAGATAAAGGAATTGCACATTTTGGGGAGTTGTGGCTTGGCAACACGCACCAAACCCCAATTGAAATTCCATTATCTCATGAAATTATGCCATGAATATTTGTGCATATTTTGGTTACATTTGCCCTTCCAAAGTTACTGATGTTTGAAATATTGCTAAGTCTTCAATAACTTTTAAATCGATTATCAGAACCTATTGATCTATAACACTCTATTACTTATATTTTTTGGACTATCGAATGATACTTTCGTTTTCACAAACATATTTTGTTGAAAATAAATTTCCTTGTGATGTCATCAAAACGTTACTGTTATTTCTCAGTATTAAACAAATTTCTGAGAAGGAGCCAAAGCCACTTCACTTTTCATTGTCATTTATTATATGAATTAAAGGATTTCAGCCATCGAAAAAATACTACGAACTGAAACAATCGATCTGCTCAGCTAATGGCCAAAAAAAGACATGTAAGGTAGTCATATTTTTATGCTTGGCACTTTCTTGAAGATCAGTTTATATTTTAAAAGGTGCCAGATTGTGCTATAATTAACAAATCTAAAGTATGTGGTCATGCAGGCCTCTGAATTTACGACAGTATTTCCCTGTGGAGGAGCATCTTTGGAGGAGGAATGCCGACGTAAATTCAAAGGTCTGCCACGTGTTTTTATTCAGCGATAATAAACTTGTTTATTGAAACATGCGACCACGTCTTTTTAGCATAACCAAAATCAGTATTTCAACATTCGAAATTAGCGACGATAGTTCCAGCTTCATTTTGCTTTTCAAATTGTCATCACGTGATACACTTCATTGTTATCTTTTATGCAACGCTGAATGCTTTTAAAATTATTCAACAGATCAAAAGTCAATGATTGATAAATGCTCTTGTTTAAATACACAACATGTCTTTCAATTTTCTTGATAACAACTAAAAACAAATGATACCACATTATGTTCTGAAAGAATTACACATTATTTCCTCTATATATTGTATGCTGGGTAGGCGTATTTGTTTCTAAAAACTCTAAAAATTAATTTCCCTATTACTTGTCTCTTCTCTTGTGACTAAACTTTTTGTTCCGTTTTTTTTACAGAAGAGAAGTTCTGGGAACTATATTTATATCTATCTTTGCCAATTGGTCATCCTACCTTAAGAAGCGATCTCCATTATATCTTGACTTTTCTTGATTGGTGTTTGAATTTTGTTCTTAACTTTTCATAGTTCTTCTTCTATGAAAGTTTTACAAAACCACACATCAAATATCTCTTCTGGTAAAATTTGGAAATCGGAACCACCAAATGGACATTGTTGTTTTTCAAGTTTAGATATCCTAGAATAATGTACTAGTCAAGTTAATGGAAAAACAAATGCCTCCACTGCATAGAATCCTCGAATCATTAGCATGTATAAACGACTTTGAATCACTAGCCTGTATAAAGGTCCTCTAATCATTAGCCCATAACAATGACTCTCCTAATACAATCCCGTAAAAATATTCAAAATCTGTTCTTGTATCACTAGCCATTTTTGCTGTTTCCTGATAATGTAAGACAGCATTAACCCAGTGGCCAAAACTTATTCAAAGTATGCAGTAAAGATTTTAGAACAACTGCTGATTTTGAACAAGTTTTTCGTCCACTGGGAAACATTCATATTAAAGGAACAACTCTATGAAAAAATATCAGGTTATGTTTGCATGGGTTAAAATAACTGCTGGTCATCACTGTGGGGAAGAGATTTTTCAGAATAGTTTCAGCCAAAACAGCCTGCAAATATTACGAAAAATCCGTCCTCCACAGTGATGACCAGCTATTTAATAATATACATAATATATATAATAAAATACAGTAGTTATATTACTTAATATATATATATTAATGATTTATTTTGGTGAAATAAACAGACAGAAGTTTGTAATTATGCATGTGATACTATGTTTTATGCCTGTGATCAAGACTTAGGTTTACTTTTACAAAGATTAGAGCATTGAACAATATTTCAGTTTTTCAGTTTTTTATGTACAATATGTTTTACAGTTTTTTATATGCAATATTTAGATTTCGTTATGGGTGTAAATAGTTAACTGTAATTAGTTTGACTGTAGCTATATTAGTTTTTACCCATGTAAAATAAAGAAATAATAATAATAATAATAATAGTTATATATTAACCTCTCTGTGCTTGTTTACAGTTAAAATTATAGTATATTATCAAAGGAACAATTTCACATAAATATTTTTTTGCTAAGATCAGCACTTTTTTGATGACGTCATATGTTCTTTTTAATACAATTTTTTTTCAAAAAGCATGTATTCTTTAAAGTGCAATTGGAGCAGTTCTATTTCGTATTTTTAAGTTCTGTATTTTAACATATCTTCCGGGTTTTAAAAAATTTCCACGAAACCATGCAAAATTTCCACGAATTTTTTTTCCAAAATCGCAACATAAACAGACCGAATACATACTAAAGAAACGGGCAACTAATGTAAACAAACTTGTGGTTTTTGTTCTGCATGCAGTTATCCACGCAGTATTACTTCTGGTTGAGGTTTTTCTTGTCTTTTTAGTTATTTCTCCTGCAGAAAGTTGTATTGTAACTTTATTTACATTGCTAAAGGAACTCCAATGTATATTAGATATTTTGCAACAAAAATTGGAAGCAGATGTGACTGTTTATGTGGATTTGGAAGAATTTCAAATTGGCTACATTTCCCTTTTCGTTCTATGACACCAAACAAATGAAAATGGGCAACATTTAATTCGGCAACCGGGAGAGTGCTCCTTTAAAATTGAAAAGAAATAAAGAATAATGAAATTTATTACAATTTATTCTCTTATTAAAAAATCTTCTTCTATTGAATTGTGTATTATTTCTAATTTACATTGGGAGTAATTAATAATGTTACTATACTGTTACTGTTTACTAATGTTAATAATGTCACTCATGATAGTAATTAAATGTTTATTAAATGTTTAATACACATTAATATTAATTTCAAAATTGAAGAATTTTTTTTTTTAAAAAAAATATCATCTGAAAAATTGAGGAAGAAGCTTCCCCAACAAACAAAATGTCTTCCAAAAAAAGTTCTCCACTTATCGTTTTAGCATGTTATTTGGATGAATGTAGTCAAAACCTCATGAAATTAAAATGTTCGAAAATATTTCAAGTCACTCTTGAAAAAATTCCTTTTTCGCCAATACTTGGTCCCAAATTGAAGAAACGACCACAGCTTTTCGGTCCATTGGATCAAAAAATCAATTTGAACCCTTTTTTTCCAAAACCTGGGACCGAATAGACAAAATCAAAAAATTTGCTGGTACCAAATTTCAAATTGCTAACACTTCGGGAACATGGTCTATTAAGAAGGGGATAGCAATAGCCCATCCAAACTTTGCTTGGTGGGCTAAAAATAATAGACAAAGGATATGTGGAAAGAGGAAAACATATAATACGCAGACTGGTAGCACCATAGCAGTTAAAAGAAACGGGGAATAATTGTTCAATATGAAATTAATACGTCGATGAAAATAAGTGTCGGGATGTGTACATAGTTTTAAGAAATTTAGTATTATATTATTTACAAGAGACATTATATTTAGGGACACATGGATAAATAAGTTAAAACATACCTTTTAAAGTATCAGAGCCATTCTCCACATACCACAACTAAAAGAGAGGAAAATTTAAACAGATCATAGATAAGAACATAGTTACAATGTATATTTAACAAGTATAGAGCAAAAGAAAGAATTGAATAAGTACCGATGTCCAATCACCATATACCATGATGAAGAAGGCCCTGGGCAGCTGCCAATGGTGAACGTTTGAGGGCATCTACATATATTATTATCAAACACAAACGTCATCTCTTCTTTATGCAACTCAGCCAAATATACCATACGGTTGGGCAATGAATTCATGATAATACAGATACTATAAGATGCTATGTAACTAAAAGAAAAATTTAGTCAATACACAAAAGAAAAAGCAATATAAACATTGCGTACCAATGTGGTATTTACAGTACGACCAAAGAACGAGCAGCAAACCAACAGTCATCGCAGAACGACCACAGGATGAGCAGCGAACAACTAGATTGTACTCTGCCGATCCAAGGTGCCAGACTGCAATGCACAACAAGTGTACTGTAGAACAATTAAATTAATCTTGGGGGGCAAATCTTCGTGCCAAATTGCCCTGTCTTTATTCAAGCAATTTAATTAGGGTTTCAGCAGAAAACAAAGGTGTATATTACTTGTTTATATGGTATTTAAATATATGATAAATGAATATAAAAAGGTGAAATACTTCCAGAAGGAACATGTTTTTTTCCCATCGAGCCCAGTTGAACCGAGTAATAGTCCTGTAATACCCAGTATTTTTGTGACGGGGTGCCGCAGTGTATATGTTGGTAGAATTAAATCATCGATCATCTCGTAAAACCCCGATTTACCCTGTATAAAAAACGGTATGTTACCAGGATTCAGTCCCTTGTGGATGCACTCCAAAAAACCAGGCAAAAAAAGCCACGCAGGGAGGTGTTCTATTATGGATTATGAAATAGGTATTCTTATTCTCTTTTCGAGATTATTCTTTATAACGTGTGCATTTCGAACAGCTTATTTTCCCAGCTGAACAAGAATCTAGTATAAAGTGTAAAAAAACAGTTAATATTTCCCCTGCTACCTACATAAGACTGTAAGACTTCCCTGAAAAGTTTTTTCTAATAAGAACACCTCTTTTCACCAGCACCAACCATAGAAATGTCCATCCTAGAACAGATCATATTTCCAGCTGGAGATTTAGAGCCATTTTTGCAAAGCAAATCTTAGTAATGAAAATGCAGGCCTGGATATATATTTTTTTTTTACGTGGGACAATATGTCCGTTATAAATGAAAACTAGTCGGACATTTACATTATCCTGTCAAACGTTTACGGAGCTGTCTCCGGACATTAGCACTTTTCAAGTCGGACAAATGCCTAGTAACTTTTATTTACAGGAAAAGCCATTTGAAATGCATTTTATAGAGCATTAGAGCGAAAGAAATTTTTTATTTAGGTGTATTATTTTGCAGCGTAGGTAATATAAAACCCATGAGTTTTAAAACAGAACGAGAGTTCAAACTGGTAGGTTTTGACGTAAGTAGAATATTAACAAAACAGCAGATGCACATCAGGTGGTATTCTATTTACTTCGGGCTAATACTGGGTATTTCTCATATGTCTGTTGACCGTACTTACGTCAGACAAAGACACATTTTCTGTCGGACAATGTTCGACATCCAGCAGTAATATTCAGGTCTGAAATGTACTTCGTTTTTAATGAAAATTAGTATGTGACCAAATTTGGTAACGATGATTCCAAATCTCATATCAATTTTTTAAAATTCGGACCAAAACTGCTTTTTTTTGGCCAAATTCTGGCCAAAAATTAAAAGTGCTTCGTTTGTTTATGAAAATTAGTATGGAACCAAATTTAATGGTGTTGATTCCAAATCTAGTATCAATGTTTTAATATTCGGACCAAATCATTTTTTCCACATTCTGGTTAAAACTTAAAAGCGTTTTTTATGAAAATTGGTACGGACCAAATTTGATGGTGCTGATTCCAATCATTTGCCTTTCCTCTGTTGGGGCTCTTTCCTTCCTTTGACGGTTGCCTGTGCATGGTCCTTGCCTGTTGCGGACTCTGTTGACTTTCCTTTGCCTTTCCTTTAGGCTCTTTCCTCTACTGCCTGTGGTCCTTTATCTGGTGCCTTGGCTGTAATGCCTTTCCTTTGCCCATTTGTCTTTGCCCAAAATATGGCCCTTATCTGGTGCCTTAGCTTTGTTGCCTTTCTTTTGCCCCCTTGTCTCTGCCTATGTTTGCCTCTATCCTAAGCCTTTCCTCTGCTGGGGATCTAAATTCCTATGCCTATTACTCAGTTTGGTCTTTGCCTGTTCCCTGTGTTTCTCCAAAAGCAGCCAACGGAGGTGATCTTAAAAATAGGTGTTCTGAGGGGGTATACTGGCTGGAAATTAGACCTGTTCTTAGGTTCCAGAAAAAAAGGTACAACTGGAGATTTGATTCGTTCTTTCACTATTGATCATTTCCTGGCTGGGAAGATGATATGTTCTGAGCTGGCTGTCTCAGCTAGGAGATCGAAAGAAGATCTGGCTGGGAAAATAATCTGTTCTGAGCTGGCTATCTCAGATGGGAAATCGAAGAAGCACTGGCTGGGAAAATGATCTGTTCTGAGCTGGCTGTCTCAGCTGGAAAATCGGGAAGCTCTGGCTGGGAAAATGATTTGTTCCGGGCTAAGTCTTTTTTGCAGCACGAGGGTGCATACGCCCCGGAAATTTCTGTATTTTTCCGGGTTATAACGGGTCTTCCAAAGAATGTCAATATAATTCGAAATAAAGCCAGGAACATTGCCAGATGTTGCCCGGAATTGTTTTGGAATACGTCTTTCTTTTCTAAAGTTTGTAAGTTTCACATTTGATTGTCTAGCCATTCCTATTTCTTTTATTGAACAATATTAGCAAACATTTCAACGGTTCTTACTGAGCAAGGATTCCTGGTTCCTCAAACCAGAGCCTCGGTTCCTTCAGGCTACCTTCCTCACAACCCTTCGCACTGTTGGCTCTTCATCAAATCAACCAATAAATAAGACCAAAAAAATAAAAAAATAGACTGGAGTAGAAATTTCTCAGAGCATTCCCACGGCTATAACATAACATAGGGGATAATCGGGAAATCGGAACTTAAAACGCCACACAAGAATTTAGCGAGAGAAAAAGCTTCACTTATTTGCTTTGCCAGCATACTCTTTTTGTTTGAGCCAGTGTACAGCTTTCTCTTATGCACTAGTTTTTATTTGATTATTCTGATGAGAAAACCGAGCATTTTTTTTACCGATGTATGATTTTTTATAAACGTATTTGTCGCATTTAAAAAGTGACTAAATTTTCCTTTCATTAAATTTTCTACTGCCTAAATGAATTTTAATGCCGACTTTTTTGCAACCCATGTAAATCGAACTTTATTTATGGCTCGCTTCATGCGCTTCCATATTTATTGTTAACATATCGGAACATTTTATGGTGAGTTTGTCGACTTTTTGATTTCTAACTAGAGTTCTAACTCAAAATTCTAATTTTCCAAGTGGCACTCCCAGGTTAGCAGAAACGGAACTAAGTCAGGAAATTGGAATTGAGTAAATGCCGTACAGGAAGCACTTCATGCTATCCTCACACGGAAGAGCGGCTCTTCTGCGTTCGAAAAGGGAAGAAGCCCTGGGAATGAGGTTGCACTATCCTCCGAAGACCTTACCATTTCTCAGAGCGCCTGGAGCTCGGTTAGTCCCTGTTTTTGTGATTCAATCTAGGATACCATAACAGTATATAATAAATTTTACGTTTTGCGCATTTATTTTTTTGAAACCTCCGAAATATAGCTTTTTTTATCGACTCGTGAAATTTAATAACCGCGGATTTCAACGAAAAATTTAGAGATCGCAAAATTTGGTTCTCCTAAAATTTAATATCTTTAAGATAAGATAAAATTAATGACCTTCTGTTGTTCGCGCCCCTCGTTATATATTGCGCCTCTAATTTCTGCGGACCCAATTCTCGCTTTTAATGCGCGAATTTAACCCCTTTAAAGATAATCTGCTGATAGAAGCTTCACGATGCTTACACTGCAAAATAAACGCGCATCGGTTTCAATAACGGCA
>JAULBZ010006407.1:0-12412 GCA_032360805.1 Neoturris breviconis
ATGCCGGACGTGAATTACAGAAGGAATAATGTAGTGCATCGAATTTGTATTTAATTTATTTTAACAATTGAGACTTCTGAAATGGAAAATCTCCATTACTTGTCTATAGCATTGTAGTCTGGAAAATGATATGCCATTATCGCCACCAAGTTTTTATGCCATTTGGCATACCAATAACCTAAACAAATTTCAATTGGCATCTTTTTACAAGTATGTTTATATGATTCCAATGGCCACCATACAATTAAAATACCATTCACAACTTAAATTCATAGCAAATATGGTCCAATAGAGTTACGTATTTGGACTACGTCCTCTATATATGGTACTACGCAGACAAATAGGGTAAAATATACGCGGCCGTATTCGGTAGAATGTGAACTTTCCTCACCTTTCCATGGTGAGGAAGTTTTAACTTTCCACACCTTTCCACAGTGAGAAAATATGAACTTTCCACACCTTTCCACAGTAAGGAAGTATAAACTTTCCACACCCCAGCCGGCAAAATGACGTTCATATGACGTTATTTTAATGTCTTTCTAGGACGTACCGACGTTATCTGAACGTTATTTTAAGACGTTCCATGAACGTTTATATGACGGCTTTATAATGTTATTTTAAGACGTTCCATGGACGTTTTTATAACGGCTTTATAACGTTATTTACACAATGGAATTAATTGGATGGAAAACTGCAGTTTTCCATCCAAATAATCCCATTGTGTAAATAACGTTATAAAGGTACCTTTCCACAGTGAGGACATATAAACATTCCACATTTTTTCACAGTTAGGAAATTTGAATTTTCCACACCGGAAATTTGAACTTTCTACACCGGAAATATGAACTTTCCCCAACTTCCACAGTGAGAAAATATGAACTTTTCGCAACTGCAATTTCCTATGAAAATATGGTATTTCCGCAGCTTTAAAAATGTTATTTATAACAGGGAATATCGTATTTTTGCAACGATATTAATACAGGGAAATATCACATTCTGTAGCTTAGTTTGTGTAACATAATTGGAATTGCGTAAAAGGGAATACAACTTTAATATCGTATGAAGTTGTCTTTTTAAAATATATACAAAATAAATATGCTAATTCAAAGCGTAAAATAAAGAAATTAAGTGAAAGTTCTCTTTTTAACACATGTTTATATATAGCGATATAAATACAAGGAAACATAATATTTCCGCCGTATCATCAAGTTTTCTGCACAAATCGGAGCACAAAAATGTTTCAGGAAACATCAAGGAAAAGTTCTGAATTTTTTCCTTAAAATTAAAGGTATACATTCTAAAGAACTAGGAAAGTATATTTGTAACGATGTCTGCGATAACACCCAAGGAACAGGCAGCGTCAAATGAAAGTCAAAAAGACGTCAAAAAATGTTGTTTCCAGATCTATATGTCTTGATCCGGAAGGATATCGAACGAGCGTTAACCACTAAGGAGACAACGTTTTACAATAAACTAAATCTCCCAAGATCTTAAACACTTTCATATACAATACATAAAATGCATATTTGTCCATGATAACATATCTATTTTATGAGAACTTTTACTTATTCTGTAGATATTATCAAATGTATGATTTGAAAAGTAGCGTGTATCATCTTTGCAGATCCAGTATATATTGTTTATTTTATTACTTCATAACCGATCATAACGATAGTATATCAATTTTAACGTCTACCCAAACTTGGTCTATCATTGACAATGGTCATATTGACGTAATTCTTAATTTGGTGTGTTTATACGTATTTTCTAAATGTAAAGTTATTCGAAATTAAGCAAGATTTATAGAAATGCAGCCAGACAATATAAATAAAGTTTAAAGAAAAAATATAGTAGAGTCTTACCAACGATTTGAATATAATTCCTTTTTGCTAAGCCTAGAAAGATATCACTGTGTTTCTTCTCACAAAGACATTTCAGTGCTTTTGGCACAAAATATCAATCTTGAAAAATCGTTATAACTATATTTTAAAATAAAAGCCAATCACATTCAAAAGATTTAATTGTAGACAATTATATTGCGTTCACAAAGGTGTCATTTAGAAATAGATAACAAGAAATATGTCGTTATGCACTATCACCTACGCACTAATTATTAATGTTCAAGTATTCCAGTGCACAATAACTTGTTCAAAGTCTGCCGTAAATACGCTAGAATAACTTCGAAGAGGTTTTTTTAACATCTTTACTACTGACTTTGAACAGAGTTTTTGCCCACTGAGTTATTTTTAATATTTTAACTTAATGTTACAACTTTTCTTTAACGCCCAGAATGATTATAACTATACTACTAAATATGGTATTCAGTGTTGTCGAATTCTATTTGCAGGGATCGAAAGCTTTTATGCCGAGTGGTTATATGCCAAGATCTATATTTAAATAAATTTGAGAACAGCAGTATATCTTGGCAACTTTGTTCCCAGGTCTTCTTCTCTCTTCGACATTGTACTAACTATATGCGCTTGGAAGACTGGGCACGAAGGTCGCGATGATTTTATGTGATATTTGCTTGTTACTATGTTCAACTTCCAGCATACGCCCATGTATATTGTTAGTTTCATTTTTATTAACATTTACTCAATCAAAAATATTTTATACCTGTATCTTGTTCATGGATAGTACAAATTTTATTCAGTTGTTTCTTTAAAGAAAATATACTACAGACATGCTACGTCTTTACAGGTCCATTATATTTTCATTTGTTTTGGTCCGTTGGACGTCTTATTCATAACACGGAAGGACGGACCTGATGGCGACATCCAGTGGACGTATTTAGGACGATGTATACCCACTGGCATGCGGAAAATTCAACTTTTCCAATATTATGGAAATATCAAATTTCCACGCATTTCCACACATTTTGAAATTTCAACTTTCCATTAGTGTGGAAATTTCAAATTTTCACGCATTTCCACACATGTAGAACGTTCAACTTTCCATTGGTGTGGAAATTTGAAATTTCCTCGCATTTCTACACATGTGGAAAGTTTAACTTGCCATTAGTATAGAAATTTCAAACTTCTACGCATTTCCACACATGTGGAAACTTCAACTTTCTATTAGTGTGGAAATTTCAAATTTCCACGCCTTTCCGTATTGGAAAGTTCAACTTTCCTCACATTTCCACATGTGGAAATGGGAATTAAATAACTTCTAACAAAACATGAACAAATGTGTGAAAATGTGTGGAAATTTGAACTTTCCACAGAATAAAAAATGAGGAGAGTTAAGATTTCATGCAGTGTTTTGAGGATGGCAACCAGCAGGTATTCTCAAAACAACGCTTGGGATGCAAAATTAACAGCTAGCTAGGCTGTGACTGCAAAATAACTCAGCACATGTAGAGTAAAGAGGAAAGAAGAATCGTTTAACATATCTTGGCAATTTATGTGCTTATTTTAATGGGTCTTCCTGAAAGACAACTAGCTAGCTTGAGTTATCGATCAGAGATAATATTTTGGTTTGGTATTTAAAATGTCATTGATGTTGATTTTACCACTGTGAGAAAATATGACACATGATGTCTTGAATAAAAATTCTTAGAGACTAAAAGTGACTTTTTAAAATGCAGCTAAACAATTTTCATGGGAAAATTGTGACATAAATAATTAGCTAGCTAGAGTTACATCATATATAAAAGTCCTTAGGTGAAAATTTAACATATGAGATATGGTTACTGCCTAATATTTTACTTGATATTTTTGGTATTTATCTCCAAATGAATGCAGTCAGTACAAGTATTAACCTAAAGAAAAATGGGGGGGAAGCGCTTGTTCGGGGGACGCTTATTCGAGGGGGCGCTTAATCGAGGAATTACGGTATAGACAATCTCAACACAAACACTTTGGTCTGTTCTTTTCAATAATTTTCTACATTTCATTTAGTATTTCCATAATTAACACATACCTTAAGTTACCTCCGGAAAAATAACGTAAAAATTCCAATGAAAAATTGGTGCTTAAACTTCTTGATAGAAGCCAAATTTCAATACCACACCATAGATAGAAAAAAAACATTATCGCCTTCCCCTGCGGTGATTCTAAGTTTAAATGATAATATGAATGCCAATGTAAGCCTAAATATAATTCCAGGCCTTACCAGTAGAGCAGCATTTTTTTGGAGAAAGTGTTCAGCCTCAAAGCCAAAACAAAAATCAAAATACTACATCATGTGTTATGTCTAGCTAAAAACATTATAAAATCCACATCCAGATTTTAATAAATGTTTTATATTACAAAGCAACGAGGTGATATCAATGTATTGTAAAATATCATAATTTAACCGCCTACTTTGCTTGGATTAGAAAAGAAGATTGTTTACAACATAAGGAAATAAAACTGTCATTTGAAACTCTTTACTAAGTCGATAACAACCTTCTGGTATTCAAAAGTTTGCAATATATTCTGAACATTAATTTTAATTATTTATGTGGGATAATTTGGATAATCTAATGAAAATTTGAAGAAATAAATAATTATTGTTTCATTTAGTCTCTACAATCTCTAAAATAAAATTCGAACTAATTAAAAGACCTCGGGAATCCCCAAGATATTTATCTTAAGGTCGTTTAGAAAATGCATAGAGATGATATTTTACAATACGCATCACCACTTTTTCAAAAACAACTATCATTTTTTTAGCCCGAACATAACTGCGTGACATAAACGGTGGAATAGTGTCTTTTAGTATCGTTCCAGCATTGAAGTTGAAACTCCCTCAAAATAATCTACATCCACTGGTAACGCATGTCTGTAATATTGAGGGTGGTATTCTAAATCAGATTAATATTTAATATCGACAAATTATACAACGCAAATACTAGTTCCAAGGAAGATTTCCAAGTTATAATCATTCTCCGTTCTTTTGGTTTTCAATTAGCGGATATCGTAAATGCATTTTTCTATTATAATATGGATAATTTAATTTTTCTATTGGTTTTTCATTAGATTTACATTGACCAGAAGTTTTAACCTAGGCAATGATTATTTCAACGCTATTCAGTATGGGCTTTTGAGGGTTCTGAGTTGATGGAATATATGTCTTTCTACGCCTGCTAGTTTCTGCTTCAGTTCTACGGAATATTTTCTGAAGTGTGAAACAACCTTAATACTAAATCGAATTTAAAATTTGACTTCGGTTAGCTTGTGCTTGTTTGCGTTGCTGTGAAGTAAAAATTAGTTTATCTATCTCGTTAGTAGTTTCGCCGGTTTTTGTTGAAGGTGGTTTATTTGTTGGTTGTTTATGTTCATTATCGGTTGGTTGTTTAATTTTGCGTGTTGGTTGGTGGTGCAATACTTGGTTGGCTCCTTTATCTTTACCCATTTGCACTTGGATGGGCTGCCGGTAAGGTTGGAGAATCACCAATTTGTGGAGTTTACACAAACAAGGTATGTTCGTGGCATCGTGGCTACAGTTCGTGTTATTATTTATGTCAGTAATCATGTCTATTGGCGTTGGTCGGTTTCCTGGAGGTGCGACGTAACAAACCTGCCAAAATCAAGAAGACGAGGCCCCCCACGTGTCAGATAACAATCCTTCAGAGCGTACCTAGGCTGGATGGAACCAAATTTTAAATGGGTCAATTGGCTTGCCTCAATTCTCATATACTAGCTCGTGGACCCAGACACACCTTGGTCAACAACTTACTTCGGTTTTACCAGGCGCAAGGTTCGTCACAAGCTCCAGTTGTATCGTCGGTTCCATTGCCAATAAACACGCACAATAGTTTAATGCCTCTTCCACAAATAAACACTTATAATATTTTGATACCTCCTGAACCAAACAATCCAGATTGTATAAATGTGAACAATTTAAACATAACTACGAATCGAAATGTCTCCATTGCACCTACCGAAAGCCTGTCCGCAAACATTTCACAAATCGTGGCCCAAGAAGTCAGACGCTTGGTAACCACAGAATTGCCAAACATTTAACCACTTAATCCTGGTAACCCTTTACATTCCACAGTGGGCTTTCCTTCGCTGCCTTTGGAGGAGTCGGTTCAGCTGTCATCGACCGCCTTGCCAGCAATTTCCAGAGCAGTAATTTACAAGATTAAGAACTTCACGCAAGTGGATGAATATTCGTTTCAGTTTGTTGGCGGTGAAAGTCCGACCATGTGCTTGGTCCCAAGGAATCAGTCCAAATCTTCAATTGCAAATTTTAATTCATGGATGGTTGCCTGATCAAATTTTTTGCGCATCATCTTACATTATTGACCTCACAGAATGATGGAACTTATTAAGTATCAGTCCATATTGTGCGATATTACCAGACAATTTTCATTTAACGCATGGCTCAATTACGACTGGATGTTTAGGCTTCGTGCGACCCAGGATCAGGCCCTGCTGAGGTCCCGGGTTGACGATGTCCAATCGGTTCTTAAGACATGCACCTCTCTAAAATTTTTGTTTTTTTTGTCATGGTTTCGGTCATGTTGCTAGTGCCTGCCCCTTGCGCACTCGGGCAGCAGGAGAGGGCAGGTCGCCTTTCGTGTGCCCCAGCAAGCAAGTGACAGTGCCATGTCTCTACCATAAGTACCCAGACCTTCCGTTAGCATAGTTACCAGATCCGATAATGGAAGATCAGCGGGACGGAATATATGCCGATTTTTTAATAGTGGGGCAGGTTGTCACTCTCCCGAAGGGTATCGCTTCGAACACGTCTGCAGTGACTGCTTTGGTAGGCACCCGGCAGTTCGCTGTTCGAGACGGCACCCCTCGCATCTATACAGCTAGATTCAATCCATCCCCAGTTGGCAGGACATCCAAGTCTCAGCCGAGCAGTTCGAACACTACGGTTTGGGACTCTGGGTTGGGGGCTGATGTTCTATATATTGGCAAACTTGGGTGAATTTGGGAGTGTGCATTCGCATGTAGACTACAGGTTTTAATCACGAGAGAGCTGCGACCTTGTTAACCAGCTGTGTGCAATCGTTGTTGATCATCCTTAGGTCAGGCAGGTTTGAGTCAAGGCGCACGGTCCTGGTTGATCGGCGACTTGTTCTGTCCTTGTAGACCACAGGTTAAGTCAGATTTGAGTCGACAGCCAGATCTTGTGTTTGGACTTGTTCGGTCCTTGTAGACCATCCTTAGATTAGGTCAGGTAGGTTTGAGTCAAGTCACGATCCTTGTAGATTGGGCTTGTTCGGTCATAGTAGACCATCAGTAGGTTAGAATGCATTCCCCCTGTGCCACTTCCGCCAATATAGGAGTTTTCTTTCTGTGATTCCCCGGTTGATCGTTCCCCATCCACATACCTTTATGCTAAGGTGCGCGCAATTAAAGCCCAAATTACTACCAGCGGTGCACAGCACCGCAGTGCACATAGAAAAAGTTATTGCATTGCATGAACTTCTACTTGGAGCAGCCAACGCTTTGTTTTCATGTAATTATGAGTACATCTATAATTAAAATTTTACTTTGGTCGTTCATTATTTTGTGTCCGATCGTTTTACTATAAACAAGATCAAACTCAACACTTCGTTTAGAGAACACCCTTTTAAGCTTTCATTCGCAAAATATGCAGATGCAAATTTCAAATATTCGTTTCTGTTTTTCCAGATTTAATTAAAACTACTGCATGTTGCCTGCGACGTACTGTAATAATAAATTATAATTTTTTCAATAGCAAAATCCCGTTAAAAGTTAGAAGTAACTATGCCTTTAGTGAACACACAGTACACGCAAGAATATGTGAAAATAATTTCCTCTGTAGAGGAGTGATTTTGCGGAATATTTTTAGCCAATTTGGCTGGAAATAGTCTGAAAGATCTCTCCTCCACAGTGATGACTAACATCGTCAATATTTCGCTCTGTGATTTATACAAAATTAAAAGAACAAATAGCTACTTCCTAATTCTAGCGTCTTTACTACGGACTTTAAGCTGAATAAGAATAAGTTTATTGAAAATCTGGGTCTTTTAGTTTGCAGTTGGTTGATATCATTCTTTGTAAACACATTAATATATTTTTGTTTCCAATTTTTAACATTGTTCTACCTTCTCTAATTAGGACTTTGAACATGTTTTGACCATCTGGGTTACAAATCTGCATTAATAACAATGGAAAACCTCATAACATTTGGTGTTATTCTACTAACTTCGCTGGTAACAACGATCGTACATATACTTGGTATTGTTGCTATCTTGAATATAAGAAGATTTTGGAAAAATCAACATCTCATTCTTGTAAACCTGTCAATAATTGTAATATTTATTATCCTATGTGGAATACCCGATGATGCTTATATGTATATTATTGACACAGATTTAGCGATTAAAAACTATGAACATAGGCCATTGACGCTCAAGGTTTGTTTTGTAATATTTAACTCACTTGCTCGGAATTACTTCCTGACGTTGTCTCTGCTGACTTTGGATCGTTTAATTGCTGCGTTAAAACCTTTTACATATAGGCAGATGTATTCGAAAAAAAGATGTTTATATACTATTATTGGATCATGGATAGTAAATATCACAGTGGCACCATTCATTGGTGTCAATTTTGAAAACACTTCATTGGTAAATCTTGCATTAGCTTCAGTTTTTCTTTTCTTTTGCATAATCTCCTATGCAGTAATTATTTATGTAATTTACGCAAGTGGACAAAATTCGTCTGAAAATAGTTCAGACAGCTCCTTTAACAAAAAAACACTCAAAGTACCGCTATTAATTGTAATAAGTTCAGTTATATTTTACATCATCCCGATAATGACTTGGATTGTACCTACACATTTTAATTTACGAAGAATCCGTGCAATATCTCTTAGCATTATGTATATAGGTGCTCTTGTAGATGCGTATGTGTATATATACTTTCAACCAAGGATTAAAAAAGCTTTAAAGAACATATTCTAAACCAATAATGAAATTGTAACGGTTGGAAATGGACAGCATATGGAGCTACAGTAAACAAATATAAATTGGATCTATTATTTCATGGCTAAAAATTAAGAGATAATTCTTATCGATCAAGGACATAAATTGATTTAACGATGAAATAATTTCAAAATATGATGCCCTAAAATTTTGTGGTTTTATATACGCCCCAAATAAAATGTAGAGGCAATTTTTAGAATACGGTGAACATGAGCATTAAATGATTTCCAGTAATGATTGTTAAATAACTTACTCCTTTTAATCTTAGCACCCGCTTAATTTTCCAGCTATTAACGAGCTCAAAAATTAAAGGAATTATCGTGCAGAAAAGGCGAAATACGGACGACAAACGGGTGGAAAAGGGGTGGAAACAGGAAGCAAGATTCAGATCCACGAAACTCAGAAGCAAAAAAATATGCCTGACGTGAATTACAGAAGGAATAATGTAGTGCAACGAAATTATATTTAATTTATTTTAACAATTGAAACATCAAAAATAGGAAATCGCCAGTAATTGTTTATAGCATTGTAGTCTGGAAAATGATATGCCATTATCGCTACCAGGTTTTTTATGCCATTTGGCATACCAATAACCTAAACAAATTTCAATTAGCATCTATTTATATGTATGTTCATATGACTCCAATGGCCACCATACCATTAAAATACCATTGACAACTAAATTAATACCTAATATGGTCCAATATATTCACGTATTTGGACTACGTCCTCCATAGATGGTACTATGCAGTCAAATGGCGAAAAATGCGCGGCCATATTCGGTAATTTTTCACTCTGTGTTTTCAATGTTTCAATGTTTTGGTTGACGTACTTGTTTTGTTGTATTACATTTTTTGCATTTTCTACATAAACGTATCGATTTGTAATTTATTTCCTTGTTTCATTTACCTGCTTATCTAACTACTTTTTAACCTAAAATATTTTTTTTTCAGCACCTGTCATGACTTGATGACGTCATCCCAATGAATGACGCCATCAAAAAATTGATTATGCCAAAATCTTAATTATGTGTTGAACTAATATTCTGGAGAGTTTCAACACTACAGCATAATCATTTCAAAAGTTATAGAGGGGGGTTGAAACAACTCCCCCCCCCCCGTGTTAAGGAGCCCCCAAAATGCCCAGTATTAATAGGGTTAAAGTTCACTTATGCTTAAATCACACTTCGACTGACGAGAGTGTGATTTGTTGAAATAGACTTCCGTCGTTTGTCTTAAATTTTTTTGAAATTCAACGCATATGGTGAGTTACATGAACGACTACCCGCATGAGAAGAGAAAGTATTTCATGATTCAATACTTGCAGAGAGAATGTATTTTCCTGAATAAATTTCAAGTTTGTGCAACTTCATAGCCGATCTCACGATATCAAATATGGTCGCTTCATTTTGGCGTCCATTCCGATTCACTTTTCAACTTCCAAATAATAGAAAATATTTTCTGAAGGTAAATAAGCAGCCCATATCTGCCCCAGATTTCTATTTTGGTTTGTTATTACTTTCTCGGGGTCAATCGGGGAACAGAAAATGATTGTCCAAGAAAGATGGGAATGAGATCTGAAAACCTCTGAAAAATGGAAAAAGGCAAAGAATGTTTTGAAAATACAAGAAGATCTTAAAATTCACTTTTCTAGTACCGGTGATAGTTACTAACAACACCGCATGTAAGAGATCCATGCATTGCGTTTGGTGTAGAGCCTGCTTGGTTCTAAATAAGAGCACAATTTGCAAAACATTTTTACTGATAATCTCCAGCTTCCAAAGCTTGCGAAATCCACTTGTAACTTCAACAATTCTACGTACATGTTTCAGATAAGTAACATATCTTCCATATTATGTGTTCATGTGTTTGTGAACTATTTTTTACTTTTCGGTGAATAATATTTGGCCTCATATGTATACTTATTACTTAGTTGCCACAATGGCTTCTGATTAACATTACCGAGCCATGGTATTTGTTACTCATGTCACCGAATTTGGTTCTTTAACTAAAATCCAGAAATTTAAATTAAAAGAAATGTTCGCGAAAAACTTTCTTATGATTCGCAAAATTGAATGTTCGCAAAATTTTTTTTTCTTTTAGAATACGAAACTTTTATATATTAAACAATGGTAAGTGTAAGTGAGCGTGTAGGAGAGGGGTAATAAAAAACAATGTTACTATTTACAAGATACAATCGTGGATGTAAATTTTCGATGAAAATCTCAAGGTTGCCGCCATTCCCTTATCTGCAATGGTAACTTTCTGTATTTACACAGAAAATATGAAGACCAACATTAAGATTGGGGGAGGTGTCTTTGGGAGAGGAAGGACAATGGACTTTTAGACCTTGTGTCTGTATCATCACTTTTGTCCATGATTATGTGAGTTTTGTAAAGACTTCCTGAGAATGAAGGGCATCAAATAGATTTTGAACAAAATTTTGTTATCTTTTGCGTATAAAAGGCATTAAAACAGTTTCTGATTTCAACGAAATTGTGTTTTATACACTAGGTTGCTGTATACATAAAGTTATTATGTACTGTATTTCCTAATTTACACAAATATGTATCATATATCTTCGAATAAGCGCATGTCCCTCTAATAAATACCAATCTCGAATAAGCGTCTGCCCCTAAAGCTCCACAATTAAATTTGCGTTTAGACATTTAGTCGAAGATATACTGTATATAAGGTTTAAAATAAAAACGAAGCAAAGATTTTAGATAGAGTTTTTTAAAAACACTTAGTACCACATCATAAATGCCTGCAAAGAACGAGTTACCAACGAGTTACCAACGGCAACTCTTATGGTAACTCGACGGCAACTCGTTTGTAACTCGTTGTTTTTTTTTGAAATAAGAGTATGTAATCACTGCAGGAGGGATATTTAGATAAATTATAAACGATATATGTGCATTTTGTTCCTCGCAGCTTTGCAGAAGGTATAGATTAGGTATAGATAACTATTCTGTTTTTAGGCAAACGTTTACGTTTTTTAGCTATTCTTTTTGTACATATCAACAGAGCATTTGTTTGTTAACATTACACTTAAAAATCCCCTCCTCATCGTTTGGATATACCTTGAAAATGCCATTTAGTTTTGATAGATGGTTTCTAGCAAATCCAGTACTGGTAATCACTGGAAATCAAAAATCAGTGTTTTTAATGTATATCCAAACATATTCACTCACATCTTCTAAAAGAACGCAAGAAAACCGCATGTGATATGTTTAAGAGAAACCTCATTAAACCATTTTTAGAGAAGAAATATTCCTGTTTCTATTTCTCTACTTTACTAAGTTTTTCTAAGCATTTTCGAGCTAGATAGAAATGGTTTGCTTCGAAAATTGATGTTTATTCTATAGGAAGTGTTATTACTTGTTTGATACGTTAAGTTACAGTAAGACGTGTTTTTTTAATAGTGAGAGTTATACGGTAAAATCATGGTTTAATTTGTGGAAAAACAGAAAATCTTACGACAATACAATGCAGTTTGTTAATTGAGATAACAAGA
>JAULBZ010006408.1:0-12411 GCA_032360805.1 Neoturris breviconis
GCCCCTTTGGACTTTTTTTTATTTTTCTCGGACGAGAAAAATAAAAAAAAGTCAAAAGGCGCTGGGGACGAGCTTGATACTTTTGCTGAGACCCTGATCGCATATGAATACGATAATAAAGTTCAAAAACAAACTCTTCTAAAAAATATGATTTCAATCGTATGTGGAAATATAATCGTGACTCAGTGTGAAAGCCTACCGAATACGGTCCCGTATTTCTCCGTATGAAACGCCATGAAATTGGTTCATGATTTCTGGAGGTTTGTTTTATGGTCTTTGCATTTATTTTATGTTTACATGGAGACTGAAATTATAAAGACAAATAGGAAAAGAGTTTATTGATCATATGTAAAAGAATGGTTCAAAAATTACATAGTACTAATTTTAAAATCAAATTTATTTTGACATAAGAAGGATGAAAGTATATTTTGAAATATTACAAAACGAACAAACTTACTAATGTTTCTTTTTATCCCAAGAATATTTCTTTAATTCTTTAGCCACTTCTTATACATAGAAAAATAAAACTGAATATTTTAAACTGAACACTGAATATATCATTAGCAAATGCACACAATATATCAATATATATTGAAAAATCTCCGTTGTAGAGCTTTTACCGGAAAATTATAACTCATGGTTGCATACCGTATTTCTTGTAATAAGCGCCCAGCCTTTATTAAGCGCCCCCTCTAATTTTTTTTTTCAACTTTTTTTTTCAATAATACTGTAGGTTTTTTATTTATACAATTAATATGAATACATCAGTTAAAAAATAATAATCAAAGGAAATACGGTAACATATTTTGCACCTGAAAAACCATTGGCATCTGGACTAGAATATCTTTTGCAAGCAATGGAAAGCCGTGATCCTTTCATTTTGAACGATTTCAACATCGAGAATAACCCGGCAAACGAGGTTGATGAAGATTCAGGGACTGACGAAGATGTTGAAGTTATTTGAAAATCAAGTTGTTTGAATTTATGTTGTCTTTGTTTCTTTGGATTTCTAATAAGTGCCCACTCTAGTTTCTAAATTTTAAAATAAGCGCCCTCTCTTATAAGTGCCTACCCCAATTCGAAACCCAGGGCGCTCACAGGAAATACGGTATATTATAATATAGTCTCTCTTCTAAAGTTCAAAGTTCAGCTTTGCTTTTTATAGATTTCTGCAAAAAAAAAACTATTCTAACCGGGATGTTTTTTTAGATTTCTGCTGATCAATTCCTGCGTGAACAATCTTTCTTCCAATGCGTCTCAGTTAGTGGCCAAACTGTGGAGATAATATAGCAACAGGCATAATATAAATAAGCCAAATTGTCCAAGCAAATAAAGATCCAGCTCAGACACGCCTGACTGAATAGGTGACCACATGGATATCATATTTTGGTATTAATATAAAAAGGACCACTTTCTGTAAAATTACAGACCAGAATGTGCAGTATATATATATACTGCATGAGAAAACAAGTAGAAAGAAGAAGTGTTACTTTTATCGAATTCGAATTCGTATTGAATTTGTATATGAATTCTTTATTGTTTCCAAATATAGCAAAATATATATATAAAAAATTATTATTATAACAGTTATCACTGCGACAGATTTGTTTTATATTTTCATAAATGATATTCCTGATGATATCCTTACCTCCCCAGTTGGCGTCTTTGCAGACGACTCCACTATTTATTTATCTAGCTACAAAATATTGATACCGTAATATCAATCTAACTTCTAACCTCTGTTGAATGGAGTAAGGAAGTGTCTGGTTTTATTTAACACAGCAAAAATCAAACTCGTTTCCTTTCATCGTCATTGATTTCCTTCTTTCCCCCCAATCTCTATGAAAGCAGAATTCTATATCTCACTAAATAAGCCTTTCTGCCTAACCCAAAAGGTAACTGGGCAACCTATACATTTTTGGAAAGTTTATTCTTTCCTGAGTATAAATTTCTGAGTGGTAGTTGGAAATTTTTGGCCAGTCTTCATTAATTGAAAAGAATACAGCACTCCATCGCATGTCTTTTTCAAAATGAGTAAATATAACGTATTTATTTTACATCAATACACCGTGATAAAATACAATGTAACGCAAAATAATAAGCCACTTCAATAGCCAATGCATGTTCTCTATCACAGATACCATTTAATGTCCTGTACTCTACCGCAGTGTAGAAAATATACAACTAAAGAGTCTAATTTTCTTGATCGTTTATTTGGCTTAAAGCTTATTGATTAATTAAAGTGGGGCGACTACATCGTCTCAATTGACAAAAATGCCACAAAGGTGGTTGGTTCATTTTACCGTTCGCGCAAAAATCTATCCACCCAAGTTTCTTATTTTCTAGGCTTCAAATGGTCAGGGGGTATTGAATAACAGTTATGCAAACAACAATAATGGAAGAAATTGTGTATTATATTTTAGTTATTTACATTTCTAAAAAATAAAAAAAATTAGTCTAAAATATTGAGGTAAAAACAATAGAGTAGTAAAATGGAAGGAAAGCAAAAATATAAAAACACTGCGGTATTGACTGTTGAACTAATGAGAGCTGTAACAATAATGCAAACAATAATGAAACACATATGATTTTTTTTTTCAAAATAACAAAGTGCCTAGCGTATGTTTGACACTCTAAAGCCTGATTTCCACTTATCTGGAGCTGGACCTAATCGGTTCGCTTTTAAAGCAATTTTATCGGATCGGTTCGAATCGGATTTGAAAACAATTTCAAAGATCATAATGATCCGTTTTGGACCTATTTTTTAATAACCAATTAAATATTTTTAAAGCCATCCAGATCCAAATTAAGTGGAGATCAGGCGCAGTGCTTTAGTTATGTTATTTGTGAACAGCTAAAACCATTAGTAACTTTTAAGAAAACTTTATTCACTCCTCCATAGTGATTATTTGCTCTTATTTTGGACGATTGGATAGTGCGGTAATTAGTCAAACAATAACCCTAAATATAACTGTCGGACATGACCTGTGGAGGAGTGTTTTTTAGTATAGTGTTCAGCTTAAAAGCTGAACACTATACTAAAAAAACACTCTTTCACAGGTGATGTCCAGCAGTTATATTCAGACTTGAGCAATAATAATTGAAATAACAACCTCCTTCACAAATACAGTAGTCAATATAAGAGAAATAATCATTGTGGAGGAGTGATTTTTAAGAATAGTTTCAAACTATAAAGCCTGAAGCTATGCTCAAAGATCTCCCCTCCACAGTGATTATTTACTCTTATTCCAACGACTGCAGATGTCATGCATCAATGTTTATCAGCTATTCTGCCATAATGACACATTTCCATTACGGAACTTCCCTTCACCCGGAGCAGGTATAATTTTAGTATATTCAGCTAATGCATTTACAGTTAGTGGTTGCCAGCTATTATTTTTAGCAATATTTACGTCAGTTACATTTTTTGGAGTTAAGTCAGTCTTCTTCTGATGCTTATAGAAATTGTTATGTTGTATGTTTTGAGTTGTATTGGTATTATTTTTGGAGATTTGATTCGGTTTTGTTATTCCAATATTTGATTCTACACCTAACAATTTCATACGTTCACGAAATTCGCCAGGAAATGTACAATCCTTTTCTGAGAGAAATGAGACAATTTTGTTTTCACTGATGAATGTTTTTTTGTCGATGGCGGCACTTTTAGTTTTGGTTGGTTCTTCATTGTGAGTAGACTGATGGTGCTGTGTTGAATCTATCTTTGTGAGTATATTCGGTAACAAGGTTGAACTGTCAGCTTCAAGCTAAATACAAATTAATATTGATTTAGGAGCCATCTGCAAAATTCGTTACCAAAAGCAGATATCTTAGCAGCTTTAAAAAAAGTACAATTCAATAATTTTAAGAAAAATTAATCTATGATGAAGAGTGTTAAGTCAATAAGCTAGCAATTGATTGGTTTCTTCGGACGAAGAAACCAATCAATTGCAAGATCATTGATTCAGCACTCTCCCCCTGGTAACGAATTTTGGAGATGGTCCCTTAGGGATAATTTTTTGAATTTACTAGATTTTATAAATTACAGCAGGTTGCTAAAATCGTTCTGGTGGAGTCCAGGCTAGAATCCTGCTTGTGTAAGCCTAGGGAGTATTACTAGTGGTTTAAATAGAGCGTAAAATTTTTGTTTAACAAGTTTTTACGCACTGATAAAATGTAAAATACAATTACAGTAATCATCCAAGAATTACCAGAATGTAAATTAATTCACAAATTTTATAGCTATTAGAGATTCAATTTATGATAACAATAAAACGTGCATTTACTACCTGCGAACTCATTTCAGCTCATGAGGACAATAAAATGTGCTTTTACCACCTAGGTCATGACAACATTCATTCAAGGATTTATCATCAAGTGCTTTTTTAAAAAAAAAATGCGAGTGCTTACTAATTTCTTTTAACTATTATGTAAGTGTTTATCCTTATTTATAGTTTGGTATGAATATACTGTAAATAAGTTTATTATATCCAGATACTGAAAGAACACAGTAGAGCAAAAACATTCATTGCAGTGGTTGCAAAAAGAGCAAATAAACACGGTGGAGGAGTGGTTTTTGAGCAAAGATCAAATCCCTCTTCCACAGTTATTATTTACTCTTACATCGACCACTGCCTTGTTATCATTTACACTCATTCAAAATCTTGTAACATACACATATATCAAGCCTTGAAATAACTGTTGGGCATCACCTGTGGAGGAGTGTTTTTTTAACACTATACTAATAAGACACTTTCCCACAGGTGATGTATGGCAGTTTTTCAAGGCTTGCATACCTGTTGAATTGAACAGTATTGATGGGGTCCACATTGAAGAGATAGATCACCAGATATTGTTGGTAGTTTGATATGATGGATCAACTGTTTTGTTTTTGTTTCATTTAAATGTGCAACTCTATGCATTAATTCAAATCTATGTTTATACTCTTCAATTCTTTTTAGAGAATTATTGTTCGCTAACTGGGAATATGCAAGAACCTCTTTAGAATCTTTAGTAGCACGGACTAACTTTTTTCTTGAATTATAACGTAAAGAATGCCATAATGCATGAGCTCCAATACTTCCGGTACGTTTAATCCGTACTGCATTTTGTGATTTATCTTGAATGGTAGGATTTAAAAACTGATTTGCATCATCTTTTCCAAATATACTTTCAAGTTGTTTATCAAGGCTAACATCTTTAAGATTCGCCAGATTATCATCAAGCCATGACGATTCCATTTTAAAGTTAATTTAGTTAGTCTATGGTAATCTAAAAAGTAAAATAAAATATGAAGCCTGAATATAACTGTTAGACATCACCTGTGAAGGAGTGTTTGTGAGTATAGTTTTCAGCATCAAAAATGAGAACTATAATCAACAAAGTTTGTATACATAGGCTTGTATCTGTACGTAATCATGCTTGTGTATACAACTTGTATATTATTATATTATCAACTTGGTTGCTGAAGCATTGATACTGTAAGGAGCCATCTCCAAAATTTGTTACAAAAAGCAGCTTTAAAAAAGTAAAATTCAATAATTTTGAGAAAAATTAATCTATGATGAAGAGTGTTAAGTCAATAAGCTTGCAATTGATTCAGCACTCTTCTCCTGCTAACAAATTTTGGAGATGGTCCCTAAGAATTCTCTGTTGTTAGTTCAACATATGGAGCACTCCTTTTCATGTTGAAATCACCATGATATTTACATAGAGGTTGGTGCTGAAAGGTTTTTAATTGAAAATTATTTTAAGAAATCTGAAGTGAAATCATTCCTATGATAAAAGAACAAATAACACTGTGGAGGAGTGACTTTTGATCAGTTTCAGGTTTTGTATCATGAAACTATGCTAATAATTCATTCTTCCGCAGTGATTATTTCAGGCTTCTGAATTCACGACAGCATTTCTCTGTAGAAGAGCATCTTTGGAGGATAATTTGTAGGCTGCAAATTAGTCTCCAAAGATGCTCCTCCACGGAGGAATGCCAATGTAAATTGAGAGGCCTGTTATTTTCACTAATCTCGAAAGTTGTAAATAATGCTACAATCTTTCTGTGAGTCTCATTTTCGAAAACAGCATAGTTAATAATTAGGTGTTCTAGGAAGGTTTATACACCTGCAGTGCAATGTCAGAAAAATTGTAAAACACCAATTTACAACACTAATGACTCAGAAAACAAATAAATTTTTTGTCTACCTCAACTGAATAACAGCACCCATTTTCTCGATTTTTAAACTACCATGTAACAGGACACAAAATGAAGATTGAAAACCAATTTGGTCTCTTATTTTAGTGGAATTGTTTTCTTGTGGTGGTGTAACAGGTAATACTATATGTCGTGACAAATATGGAGGATTTGCAAAATCTTGCAAATCCATGAATCCGATGATGTGTAACTTTGACGAGAGTTTGAATTTTGAAAGGTCTATAACCTCATCTGATCCTTTGTATGAACGTAACACAGAAGATAAGGAATTGTGCAGGTTAGGTGGTGGTGTTAAATTGATCGCTGATTCAAAATGACCACAAACAAGTGTAGATTCATACTTTTTATAATGTAAATTTAAGAGTCTGCTGAAACATTGTGTCACACTACTCTCAGTTAAATAGTCTGGGATAAGTAATTCACCTTTTCCGTTATTCATTTCAATTAATTTCTCAAAGTATGGTTTGCTTGTTTTCAATTCATCTTTTGTTGATAAACAGACAATACTCAAATTACATGGGAATGAGAATGGAATAGGGAATCTGCTATCTTGTTTACCATCATTGACATTTTTTAGAGTTTCTTTAAGTGAACCTTCTCCAATGCCACACAATCCATCAGTAATCAGTACCAAATTAATCGGCACACACATGCCCCATTCATCAGTTACTAACTGCTCAACACATTGAAAGGCTGTTTCAAAAATTGTTTTGTCATAAGTGTGAAAACTTTTGCATGCGTTTTTCAATGCATCAAAATCTCGTGTAAACTTAACAAGAACTTCATATAATGAAGAGAAAACAACAAGGGATGTGTATTCCAGCTTGCAGTGATCTGACAGATGACTGAAAAATGTTTGTAAGGTTTTACTAGCAAGATTAATAACTTGTAATGTATCATCATCACCTTGTTTCACACACTTCGCCATTGAAAGGGACACATCTAACAATATAACCGTTGGCATTTTTAGTCACTGAAATTACATGAAAATAACTTATATAGAGTTACAGTAAGACAAAAAGGTTATCAATTTCTATTTTGTGAAGATTATTGACTATTTCCCAGATAATACCTCTTCTCATATTTCTCACACTTTCATCTCTATCTTAACCCTATCAGACCCAGGCTTTTTAGGGCTCTAAGAGCCCAAGAAAAGGTTGGGGTGAAGGGGGGGGGCTCCATAAAATCGGAACGGCTGCATATTTTTCTTTAAAATGTGCACTAAAGGTCCTTAAAATTAAAATCTAAATTTTATCAAAAGAATAATTAGCAGGTGTCCTATTGTTTCATACTTATGATGTCATAGGTATCTTGGGTATAGAATTTTGTATTTTCTATGAGTATATATAATAACTTTTCCCATGTAACTTTTTATATATAAATAAACAGCAGAAACAATTTCAGCATAAAATTATGAACCCGACAGTGTGTCATATGCCATATATAATTATATATAAAAAACACCTATATATTTTGGTCTACTGCTGTTTTCATCACAATGCAAAAGATGAACAAATTATTTAAAAACAAAATTGGGAAATATTTTTTTCAAATTAAAACTTAAGAAAAAGTCAAAAAGTTTGAGAATGATTTCTATACAGTATAATGAAAGAAACGGTAATGAAGCTAGCATGCCAAACCAAGTGAAAGTTAGACGAACACATAAATAAGATTTACATACATGCATTATACATCATAGCATTACGTATACAATAAATAAAACTAGAGAACATGCATATATTACAGCCTAATATAGTAATTATACTTACTTACATATATAGGCATGCATAAGTATAGAGGCTATATGAATACAGATTACAAGTTACATGTATAGACTATATATATATGTATATACTGTAGGCTACTTAGCTGTAGGCTACTTACATAACACATACTATACACTTTTCCTTTACTATGTTTTTATTGGTTGAATAAACCATATGTATGTATTTATAAAATTTAACATATACAACATCTAATAAAATCAAAGGTACTGTATTGAAAGTACCCCACCAAACAGCTAAAAGCACATAAATATGATTTGCATACACACATTATACGTCAGTGTTTTGTCTTTATTAAGATGGTAAAGTTTCAGTTCAAATAAACATTTGGAACACTTTTTTTAAGGTAAAATTATGTCAGGTCACTGTGGAGGAGAGTAGTGAAATTTCATATCCAGGATAAACACCTAAATTTTGCATGGCATTAGGATTTCATGTCCTTATTAAGTTGATAAATTTTGAGGTCAAATAAACAACTGGAACACCATTGTCAAGGTAAAATTATGTCAAGTCGCTGTGGAGAGTAGTGAAATTTCAAATCACCGCCTGAAGCAATGCTCAAAAAAACTTCTCCCCGGTGGATATACATTGCATATATGTATAATAAATAAAGTATACTTTAACTTCAAAATGCATCTGTTTTAAATTTACTAAACATCACACTTAATGTATTAAGCTATCACTTAATAAAACATTTTAAAGTAGTATATATATTAAACATAATTAACATGATATGAATAGGATCAACAGGTGGTTGTCTTCATCTGTTATTAAATTTAAATAGAAATTAATTACCAAAGTTCTCTTCAAGAAACAAACAGGCAAATAAGACAATGATGGGGCAATAGAAGGAAATCTAGAGTGTACCCATTTCCTTGGCTAAATACTCATAAAAATCTTCCTGCTTAGAATGGTCAACAAGGACCATGGATGACCTGCTATGCATGGACCATCTGAAAAACCCACCTACAAGGGCCAGGCCTGACCTGCCTAGGCTAGCTACTGATGGTCTACAAGGACCGCGGATGACCTGCTATGCATAGACCATCTGAAAAAACGACCTATAAGGGCCAGGTCTGACCTAACTTACTCAAGGTCTACAAGGACCTTGTGCATTCGATCCCCAAGGATTAATTTAAAATTGTCACTCTGGCACATGAAAACCTGATATGAGTTTAAATGAGTACATAAATATCCAAGAGCAACAAGTACACCCCCTTCCTTCCTTTCTTTTATAAGAAACTATGTACATTTCATAAATAGTGCTCATAAACACTGAGCAAGTAATAGCTGTGCTGTGCTTGAAGAGCAATGGTAGAATAAGACCTCTAGAGAAGCTTATACAGTAGATCTGAAGACTAACCCAGAGTGGGCGGAAAGGGGCGAGCTGCGAAGGATTATACAAAAACAAAAAACCCTCGTGCGAGCCTTATAAGCTAAGAGACGAGTGGCCCGAAACGACTGCAGATGCGAGACCTTGTAGAATGTAAATGCGGTTGCGAGACCTTCGTAATTAACCTGCTATAAAGAATAATGAAATAGAAGATTCCATATATACTCATTAAAACAATTTATTATTTTATTGACAAATCTTCCTCTGTTGAATTGTGTATTGTCATTATATTTCTAATTTGAATTGGGAGGAATATACAATTTATTATTTTATTAAAAACTCTACCTCTGTTGCATTGTGTATTGTCATTGTATTTCTAATTTGAATCATGAGTCATTAATAATGTTTTAAACAGTTATACTCATGATGGTAATTAAATGACTCTAAAGTGAATTCACATTACACATCAATATTTATTTTAAAATTGAAAAGGAAGCTTCCTAAAATCAAGTCCAAACAGTGAGAAAGATTCAAAAAGTTTTTAAGTTAACAAAAATCACAGATTGCTCATTTTGGTAAATGTGGTCAAAGTCTCATAGAAAGCAAAAAATTTCGGAAGTCCAAACAGTGAAATAAATTCAAAAAATTTCTACAAAAATTATAAATTTAACAAAAATCATAAATTCAACATTTTGGTGAATGTAAATCAAATGTTCGAAAATTTTCTAAGTCTCCACTTTTATATCTCTTTTTTGCCGATACTCGGTCCCAAGTTTACAAAATTTAAAAAAACTTGACCATTGCCTAGAATGACATATCTAAATTTCAGGACGGTACCACACCTTTTCGATCCATTGGCCCGAAAATGAAAATTTGACCCTTCTTTCCTAAAACTCGGAACCGAGTAAACTAATTTTTTTTGTTGCGAGCTCTTCTATATTATTACCATGAATGCTGGTGCCATATTTCAAAATGATAGCCCTTCGGAAACATAGTCTATTAAGAAAAGTGGGATGCCGCCGCTGCAAAGCAAACTTTGTTTTGTGGGCTAGTTAGTTTCCTTCAGCTGATGTTAAAATTAAAAATATAGAAACACTAGACTAGACAAAAAAGAATGTAAAGAAGAATATATATTTTTTGAATTATTTTCTTTTATTAAAAAGGATTCCTCTTATGTTTCCTCTTATATTCACTTTGGGAATAATTATTAATAATAAAATGATTAATGGAGCTAAACAAAGTTTAGCTCATGTTAATTGTTGTGACTTGATTATTTTGTGATAAACAAAGTATTTCTCAAAGCACTCAATACTTACATGTGCAGTTAACTCTGTAAAGGTTAGTCTTATTAACAGAATTATGTTTATAATTGAAGGAACCTAATTTCACAGATATGCCGTTACGCCGTCAGAATGCGTAACGAAAAATAGTCCAAAAATAGCATTTACCGCTCGGTCAATAAGTGTTAGTTCAAGTTATTAATAGCCGGTAATTTTTGTGTTAGTTTCGCGGAAGGTCATGTCTGCTTTTTCCGTAATGAAACAGCTGTCCGGAGTTAGAAACTGTCTAAGAGTTTTAGATGAGTGAAGGCAAAAAAATATACATTATCCATTAAACAAAAGTTAGCTAGGTGAGGGGTGTCGCGAGGAGTCTTTAACTCAGCTTTCCAAAGATTTCGGATGTAATTTCGTGATTTCAAAACAACAGTAAAACAGTACAGTCTGATCTTTACCTGAGAACAGATCCTTGTCTACACAGGGACATGCTAAGAGAGGTCCCGAGAGCTTCAGCGTACCGGCTGCCGAAAACTAGCTAACTTCTGAATTATATCAGCAGGTATTAAAAATCTGGTCCTTTCCTTTTTTTTAGGACACACAGTATAACTTCATATCATATGAACATAAAAAAGGCAACTCAGCTGGTCAAGTTGGAGTGTTTGAAGCATCGGAATATCTAGAATCTGATGAAGCTCTAAAGCAGGTGGTCTCTTTTCTGTGCCTATCCTATCCAATTTGGCCCCGTCCCCTCGTTTGTTTTCTTTTAGTATTTTCGTGAATCCTCGAGTAAGTTTGAGTAAACATGACACGGAATTCAACTTTGGCTGAAGAAAATCGGGAAAATCGGATTTGACTAGATAAGATAAGATAATATTTATTTATCAACAGCCTTTAATTACATAGTAAATTAATCAATGAGTACTATTGAAGGGAGACCGTAGCAAAGAACTATTACAAGGCATGGCCACGAGAAAGGATCGACCTTCATCTGTAGATCAGGCTAGTCACAATACACTCTTTTTTATCAGCAACAATTTTATAAGCGATAAGCAACCAGCAAATGCTCTTAATTTTTTCTGAACTAGAACACGTACGATAACTTTGGGCAAGACACAACCGAAAACTGTGAATCGCATTGTCTCGATCGAAACATAATCAGACAATATAGGAATCATACATATTATTTACCCTTGTTCTTAATTTTTTAAGAATTTCAGCCTGAAATGTTCTTAGTGTTCTTAACAATTTGACAAATTTTAGCCTAATGTTTTATAAACGTTTTTAGGCCTTGCTGTTATCTTTCCATCAAAAGTGGAAACATATCGAAACAATTGCAACTGCTAAGCAACTTGTACTGCTGTAATTACGTTTTCATCCCAAGCAACTGTCAGTACCACTCTCCTACGCAGAGGCCGACGCGCGGAAAGGTGAAAAGGCAAAAAAGAGGTCAAATTTTACTTATTTTTTATTTTTTAGCACTCCTCCGTTTTTGTTTTTTTTTGTTGTTGTTTTTTTGTTGTGTTTTTTTTTGCTTTCGTTAGGCTCTGCGGAGGAGAGTGTGACAGTACTGTAACCTGTTCTTATTGCTTATAAATTGGAATAAAAACTATTGTAAAATAAGAAAGAAGCATATCTTATATATTAGATTTGTCCAAATATTTGAAGGATGAACTTCCTTACAAAATTGAAAGAACTTTGATTTTATCTACTATTTTGAAATAAAATTCATTACATATATCAACCTCGTTCCCAGGGCTTCTTGCCTTTTCGAAACACGGAAGAGCGGCAAAGAAAGCCCTGGCCTACGCCGGT
>JAULBZ010006409.1:0-12410 GCA_032360805.1 Neoturris breviconis
TTGTTTACGCCATGTTCAGAAATGAATAGACTCGATTGATATGTAATACCCATCGAAATACCCTTCTGAAAAACCATAACACATTACCTGGAAATAGAAAATGGTGATGCAAGGTTTTTGACCCGCCTTAATTACCTTGAGCACTCTTCCACAGTTAATTTGTAATGCTTAAAGTTGTGAATGGAATGTTAATAAGTGAAAGGTACCCTAATGTATGAAATGTCACATGGGACTAATTTTTAGGCATCTATCTTTGGACGCCTATTTCTGAATTTGTATGGTCTGAAATTTCATACAAGTAAAGGCATATTCATATAACCCTTTTGTTTTAAGATAATTAAATATTATGATATTTAAACATATGGCATTTGAAAATTGTTGATATAAAGGAAATGCCAAACTCAAAATTATTTAAGCATTACCCCAGTGGCCAAAGACTTGTTAAAAGTCTGCAGTAAAGAAGCTAGAACAATATTGGTTCTAGCATCTTTACTGCGGACTTTGAACAAGTTTTTGCCCACTGGGACGTATATTACTTCACAGTACTAAAATATCAAACCATATGGAATTTCGGACTGCATTCATATTCAGACATACGTAGATGCCCCCGTATAACTTCTAAACCAATGCCTTATTGAACTGGAAATTAGTCCAGTAACATTTTGAATGAAAGTTAACTAGTGACAATATACCCTTACAACCAAATTTAACAGATGGCAAAACCAAATCAAAAGAAAATGTTTTTTCCATAACATCTGTTTTGCCTCGATGATATCATTAAAAGTAATGACATCACCAAAAAGAATTTCTTGGCCAACTTACCTGAGATATTTCTACCAAGCGTAATATCAAGAACCTCTGCAACCGATTCGTCAGCCTCTGAATCTTCAATATCAAACTTTGTTTTTTTAATATTTTTGAACATCATATCATTTTCAGGTGTTGCGCGGTGAATCTTACCAATTTGTTCAAGTGCAATTTCGGGAATAACTATGTTTGAACTACTCATCATAGCTTTCATATCAGCAAGTGTTGCTGAATCAGCAGTAGCTGGAGGAGATGCTTCTTCTGCTCGTACCTCTTTAAGTGCACTTTTAACAGCATCTCTTGATAAACTAACAGCTGTTTCATCGATAACTCCAGATAAAACATCATCAATGATATCTTCAATCATTTCTTTTGATATACCACTGGCCATTAGATCACCAAGCATTTTAACTGCAATGTCGGCTTTTGCTTGCTCAACTTCTGCTTTTTTAGCCTCCAAGTCAGCTTTGCGTTTTTTTTGCGCTTCATGAAGTTGCTCTCCTCTCAACTTTATTTCCTCAAGCTCCTGAAGATGTCTTTGTTCTTCTTCTTTTTGTTTTTCTTGAAGACGGTTTAAACGAGCCCGTTCTGCATCCACTTCTAACCTCAATCTATCATTCTTTAATGCTTCTTGTTCAAGTAGTAACTCTTCTCGTTCACGTTTCAACCGAGCTTCTTCCAACATTATCGCAGCTTCGTGTTCTTTATCTTTTAGTTCCATTTCCTCTTTCAAAGAAGATTGCTTTTCATTCGCAATTGGTTCCTCACTGTCTTTTGTTGGGGTAACAACCAGTTCGATATTTTCAATATCGTCCTCATTTGGAACCTCATTTTTGGCAAGTTCTATCTCATCTTCTTGTGTTGGAGAATCCTCTTTAGAGGTATCCATAGTGTTATTCAAAATAAGTTCGTCTATTTCACTCTTACTATCGTCATCATTTTCTTCAACCTCATCTGAAATAAGTTCAGTTTGTTCTTTATGTTTGTATAGATGTTCGTCTTTCTCGTCATCATCAAGCGGGAGTTCAGATATATTTTCCATTTCTTTATCTTCACCTTCTATATGTATGGTTGAGATTCCTTCATCATCAATCTCTTCACTAGCAAGTGGTACTTCAACTTCAGCTGTTTTCTCATCAGGAATATTTTCTTCTTCTGCAGATGCTGTAAGTTCTGCTCTTCTTAACATCTCTTCATATTCCAGATAAATTTCTTTTTCAGATTCGTCAACAGTAAGATACACAAGATTACAACTTGTGTTAGTGATATCTTCTTCTAAAACCTCTTTCTCAGATTGAGCAATCTTGGATTTGGCCAATAACTCAGCTATAGATTGTTGACTCGCATTTCGAGCAAGCTCTATTGCAACTACCTCAAGATCAGCATCTTTAGTAGTCATTTCACCCTTCTCCGTTTCTTCTGAAGCAATTGCCTCTTTCTCGACAACAGCTAAATCAGCAGCAATTGTGTCTTCAATAGCAAGTCTTTCTGCTTCATCCTCATTACTGTCAATTTCTTCTCTTTTTGCTTCTTCCTCTGCAAGTCCCTCTTTCTCAGTTATCTCCTCAACAAGCTGGTTCTTTTCTAACTCTTCTTGAGCAAGTCGTTCTCTTTCTGCTTCTTCCTCCGCAAGTCGTTCTTTCTCAGTTTCCTCCTCAGCAAGCTGGCTTTTTTCTAGCTCTTCTTGGGCAAGTCGCTCTCTTTCTGCTTCTTCCTCTGCAAGTCTCTCTTTTTCAGTTTCCTCCTCTGCAAGCTGTTTTTTCATTAGCTCTTCTTGGGCAAGTCGCTCTCTTTCTGCTTCTTCCTCCGCGAGTCTCTCTTTCTCAGTTTCCTCCTCAGCAAGCTGGTTTTTCTCTAGCTCTTCTTGAGCAAGTCGTTCTCTTTCTACTTCTTCCTCTGCAAGTCGTTCTTTTTCAGTTTCCTCCTCTGCAAGCTGTTTTTTCACTAGCTCTTCTTGGGCAAGTCGTTCTCTTTCTGCTTCTTCCTCCGCAAGTCTCTCTTTCTCAGTTTCCTCCTCAGCAAGCTGGTTTTTCTCTAGCTCTTCTTGAGCAAGTCGTTCTCTTTCTGCTTCTTCCTCTGCAAGTCGTTCTTTCTCAGTTTCTTCCTCAGCAAGCTGGCTTTTTTCTAGCTCCTCTTGGGCAAGTCGCTCTCTTTCTGCTTCTTCCTCTGCAAGTCTCTCTTTCTCAGTTTCCTCCTCAGCAAGCTGGTTCCTCTCCAGCTCTTCCTGAGCAAGCCTTGTAGCTTCTTCAGCAAGTTTATCTTGTTCAGCCTTCTCTGCAGTAAGTCTGTCTTGTTCAGATTTTTCCTTTTCATATTCATTAAATATTTCCCTTTCTGATTGAGAACTAACTGTTCTTACAATATCCTCAGAAGTTTGAAGTAAATCTTCCTCATACACTTCTTTTTCAGATTCCTGTGCAACATCTTCTGTTAGCAAATCAACAGCTTCATCAATCCTTTTATAAGTTTCTCTTTCTTCTTCAGTAAGTCCATCTAACTCATGTGACTCCTCTTTCTCAATCTCATCAACAAGAATGTCTTCGCCAGTCACACTTTCTCTCCTTGCTTCTTCTTCTATAAGCTGTTTACTATCAGAACCCTCTGCAACGATACTTTCACTCTCTGCTTCTTCTCCAACAAGCTTTTCACTATCAGCATCCCTTGTGGCAATACTTTCATTTGCTGCTTCTTCTTCAACACGTTTTTCACTATCATAATCCTCTGCAGCAATAATATCTCTCGCTGCTTCTTCGTCAATAGGTTTTTCACTATCAGCATCCTCTGCAGCAGTACTTTCTCTCTCTGCATCTTCTTCAACACTTTTTTCACTATCAGCATCCTCTGCAGCAACACTTTCTCTTTCTGTTTCTTCTTCAATAGGTTTTTCACTATAAGCATCCTCTGTAGCAATACTTTCTCTCTCTGCTTCTTCTTCTATAAGCTTTTCATTATCAGCATCTTCTGCAGCAACACTTTCTCTCTCTGTTTCTTCTTCAACACATTTTTCACTATCAGCATCCTCTGAAGCAATAATTTTTTTCTCCGCTTCTTCTTCTATAAGCTTTTCACTATCAGCATCCTCTCCAGTAATGCTTTCCTTATCTGTTAATTCTTCATTAGCTGCTTCACTATCAGCACATGCTACAGCAATACTTTCTTCCTCAGCTTCCTCTTTTAGTTGAGCATCTAATGTCTCTGATGAAGTTCCATCAACATTTGCCATATTTCTATCATCTTCTGCAATCTGTCGAAGCCTCTCTGCTTCTTCTCTTTCTTTCTCTGCAGCTTCCCGTTCTCTTTCTGCAGCTTGTCTTTCTCTCTCAGCATCATGTATAGATTGCATTTCCTGTTCAATAAGAGATGACAATGGTCTCTCAGCAACAAAATCTTCCTTTTCTGCAGTTACTGCATCTTCAGATACGATCGGATCTTCTTCAAGTACCTTTTCGGATTCAACTTCAAGATTAGCAGACATATCATCTTCCAAAATATTTCCATCATCAAGGTTCTGTTTGTCAATTTCTTCTGAACTTATACGCTCTTCTTCAGCTATTCTTTGTCGTTCATTTTCTTCTTCTTCCAACTTTTTCTTAATAGCCTTTTCTGCTTCCTTAAGTCTTTCCTCCTGCTCTTCTTGCTCGTGTCTCTTCCTTTCTTCAAACTCTATTTTTTCTTGTAGCATCCTTTCTTCTTCTGCATTAATTCTATCTTCCAGTTTTTGCTCGCGATTATTGAGATCTATTTCTCTTTCCTTCAGCTCGAGTTCACGAAGTTTTAGTTCCTCCTCAGCTTTTAAACGTTTCTCTTCTTCTTCAAGAGCATTCTTTTGTATTTCTGCTTCCTGTAATCGAAACGAAAGCTCAGATTCACTTCTTTGAATTTCATCTTCCTTATTTTTCAACTCTTCCTCTTTTCTGTGCAAATCGCGTTCTTTTCGCTCAGCCTCCCTTTCATTAGCCTGTTGAATAGCCTTAAGTTTCTCTTTCTTTAGTTCTAGTTCTCGACGTGCAAATTCATCTTGCTTTTCTTGCAGTTCATTTTGTTTTTGGCGAATGGCATCTTGAGCACGATTTCTTTCTGCTTCAGCTAATTGCTCTTGTTCTTTTGCTAATCTTTCTGCTTCTTTCTCCAATAAATCAAGTTCCTTTTGTTTCAAATTCTCTTCTAGCTTTTGAAGATCATTCTCGCGACGCTCAATTTCATCAAGAAGTTGTTGTTCTTCGCGATCTTCAAGCAACTTTTCTCTTTCATCAAGTTCTCTTTCTCTATTCTCAATATCATTTAATTTACTTTGTTCCTCTTTTTCTAGTAATGCTAATTCTTTTTCTTGCAAAGCCTTCTCTTTCTTCTCCAATTCATCTAACTTTTGTCGCATTATGTCTAATTGATCTTCTTTCTCTTCTCGAAGAACCTCTTTAGCTGCTTCTCTTACAATTTTGTCAATCAAGGATTCGGCAGTTGTGTCAAATGTTTTGATATCAATATAAGTATTTAAAGCAGTAGAAATTTCATCAGGAGTTACATTATCATCATCAGCAAAAACAACTACACGACTAAATCTTTTACTCCAAAGAGGTGCTTCCTTCTCAGATTCTGCTTCAGTATTTGTTTCTGATCCAGTCTCGCTAAGATTCGTTTCATATTCAGCACATTCCTCAATCAACACTTCAGGATCTGTTTGCTCTGCTTGCTGGCCTGCTTGTTGGTTTGATTCTTTTCTGGCGATAATAGGAAATTCGTTTTCTACAACGTCGTCCTTACACTCGATTTGTACTTCTTCTGCTTTATCAGCAGTTTCTTCACCCTCTCCTTTGATACTTATTTGTTCTTCCACTTGTCTTAATTCAGACAAAGAAATTTGCATAAGCTCAGCAACCAAATCTCTTGAAACTGATTCCAATTGTAATGTAAATAATTCATTAGCTTCCTTGTCATTTACTGATATGCCAAGACTATCTTCTTCAGCAGTAGTAACTCTCGGTGATAGATCTGGAGTGGCAGTTTCAATTATTGGTTCAAGAGTTGAACTTTTACGGCTAACCTGTGATGTACGTCCACTTGGAATAACGGTCCAATTTACCACACCTTCATCAATGAGTAGAATATCATCTGCATCAGCTAATATATCAGATGTATCTTCGTTTATTAATTGAGCTGTGATTTGTTGGTCACTAGGTAATGGCGTTATATGATCTAAATAAGAAAATAAATCAATAAACAACAATCCAAATAAGAGCAAATAAGCATTATGGAGGAGGGATATTTGAGCATAACTTCAGTCTTTGTGACTTAAAGCTATGCTAAAAAAATCACTCCTTCAAAGTGATTCTTTGCTCTTGCTTTTCGATTATTCATATGCTCTCAAATTATGGGAAAATTATTTGCCTTTACAAGAAGAAATCTACAGTATTTATTTTTACAATTCTTTGTTACATGAAAAAAGGCTTTTCGCGATTTGGATCAATGTATAAAATAAATTTTATTTTGCGATAAAAAATAATTCCTGAAAGAATTAATCCGGACATTCAAAAAAGCATTCCCTCTTATTTATAAATTAGGTTTTGATGTAACAACAACACAATAGTTGAAATAAGAGTAAATAATCACTGTGGAGGAGGTATATTTGAGGATAGCTTCTAGCTACAAAGTCAGAAGCTATGCTCTAAAAACACTCCTTCACAGTGTTTATATGTTATACAACTGTAAAGACTATTTCACAAGCTCATTAATTTGTTTTGTTCGCAATTAATTGTAACACGCGCAATATTGTGCAGACAAAAGTAATAAAATGAAACATGTACTTAGAAAGATGAACTAGTGTCAGCAATTTCCAAAAACAAATATAATACCAGGGCTTAAAATAACTGCCGCTCATCACACTAGAGCAGAGATCTATGTAGGAGAGATCTTTCAGAATATTTTCAACCAAATTGGCAAAAAATAATCTGAAAAAGTTCTCCTCCACAGTGATAACCGACAGTTATTTTAAAACCTATAACATAAATAAATGCAATGTTAAAAGAGCAAATAATTATTGTGGAGGAATGATTTTTGAGCATACCTCCGAGCTATAAAGGCTAAAGCTATGTTCAAAATACTCTCCTCCATAGTGATTATTTACTCTTATATTAAACACTCAGATGTACTTATTTTTATTAAGGGACCATCTCCAAAATTCATACCCA
This sequence comes from Neoturris breviconis, assembly GCA_032360805.1. Lineage (NCBI taxonomy): Eukaryota > Metazoa > Cnidaria > Hydrozoa > Anthoathecata > Pandeidae > Neoturris > Neoturris breviconis. The sequence goes on from JAULBZ010006409.1 coordinate 6,993, forward strand.
GGGAAAAATTGATTGGATTCTTCGGACCGTAGAAACCAATCAATTTCAAGCTCATTGGCTTAACACTCTTTATCGTAGATTAAATTTTCTTAAATTTATTGATTTTTACTTCATTAAAGCTGCTAAAATATCTGCTTTTTGAAACAAATTTTGGAGATTGCTCCTAAAATACCACCTCTAAAATCTAATGCCATTAATGCGTTTTCCCTGAACGGTATTTATGACGCAAAGAAAACCTCCACAATTGACTAATTTGCAGGCACTTAATATATCTGAATGTAACTGCTCGATATCCTCTGTGGAGGAGTGTGTCACAGTTAAAAACTATGCACAAAAACACTCTCCCATACATGATATTCAGCAGTAATATATATATATAGTTTTGAATTATTAAAAAAACAGACATGTAAGCAAAGAATATAGAATTTAACACATAATTGTGAAGTATGTGTAAACCAATTAGGGACCATCCCCAATGCTAAATCAACGATCTTGCAATTGATTGGTTTCTTCGTACCAAAGAAACCAATCAATTGCAAGCACATTGACTCCCATTGCAGATTAATTTTTCTCAAATTTATTGATTTTGACTTCTTTAAAGCTGCTAAATTATCTGCTCTTTGAAATGGATTTTGGATACGGCTCCTTACAAGTCTCAAAATATATATAGGAAATCACCTGTGGGGGAGTGTTTTGAGTACAGTTCTCAACTTCACAGCTGAACACTGTACTCAAAAACCACAAGGATGTCTGAAATGATACCTGTATCTTCACCGCAGTCTTCTAGAAGTTCTGTTTGTGCTTTAACAGATGGTTTATCAGCAAGCTTTAATAATGATTGTTCCGTTGAAAAAATATCAGTATCTGTTGAGTATGATGTTACAAAAGATGGAAAAGGAAGAACACAAGTTACTTTATTCGATGAAACTACTTCTCCATTTTCTATAAGAAACAAAAACACCTGCTAATTATGTCCGTGTGGTTAGTTCATTATTACTTTACATGCCATAGAAAAAACAATATTTTCACGTTATTTTTAATCCATTTTATTATTTTTTAATCTCTACGTGCCATTGGTCCTTGTACAAAATACTTCCCAGACACTTCTAGGACATTGCAGTGGCTTAAATAAGGGTAAATCATCACTATGGGGGAGTGATTTTAAAGCATAGGTTCAGGCTACAAAGCCTGAAGCTATGCTCAAAAATCCCTCCTCCACAGTGATTATTATTAAATATATATTTTAACCTTTTATTTCTGATATAACATGTAACACGTATGGGAAGTTTTCTAAAAGTCTGTCAAGTTGTATGGTGCAATATTCTTCAATCGATTGTTCTGGATGTACCTGTAGTAGAAATTATGTCAACTTAATCATCATTAACAAGCAATATAATCCTCAAAACAACTGCCATCACCTGTGTAGGAGTATTTTCAGTATAGTATACTGGTGTTTTTAATGAACACTCCTCCGCATGTAATGTCTGACAGTTATTTTCAAGTTTACAATGGATGAAATAAATTGTAAATTATGGACAGGTTAAGCACTGAGGGGTTAAAATAACTGCTGGTAATCACTGTGGAGGAGAGATTTTTCAGAATGTTTTCAGTCATATTGGCTGAAAATATTCTGACCAATCTCTCCTCGACAGTGTTAAACCAGCAGTTATTTTAACCCCAAATTCTCATTCAACAGAGAATAGCATTGCAAGTCTATCATTTACAGTTGATTTCTTCATAAGGTATCAATTAAATACATTCCATACAGAAGAGCAAAATAATCACTGCGTAGGAGTGATTTCCAAGAATAACTTCAGGCTATAAAGCTTGAAATCATGCTCAAAAATTAGCGTTCTCTATAACATAGATCAATTAAATGCAATCCATAGATATTATATATCCCTCTCTCATATGCACACAGCTACAGAAATGTACACAACAACGACAACCACAACAATAAACTCGATGTTGAAAAGTAGCTCGCCAAACCGAGCAAAAGTTAAATCTAGCATACAGAAATAATTTGCATATAATTATACATCATACCCAGTGGGCAAAAAACTTGTTCAAAGTCTGCAATAAAGACACTAGAACAACGTCATACACTATAATGCTATACTGTCATATGTATTTAATAATTTAAAAATGGACCAAATAGAAGTGGCACTAGATCAAGGGAGGCACTTATTGCAAATCGTGAAACTGAAGAGAAACTTTTTTCATATCAATTGCTTTTTAAGAGGTACAAATTGTTTTACATTCAAATTCACGTATCAAGTCTTCGTCATTCATCATTAAAGATGGAAGGGTGTGCTGTGTGCTGATGACCAATAGATTATCTTCACCATAACAAGTTTCTTCTCACAGAAACATTGACGTTAAAGTTGAATAAATTCAAAAAATCTCAGTCAAATGTGACTAGGGATCATCTCCATAATTCATTCACAGGGGAAGTGTGCTGTATTAATGATCTTGCAATTGATTGGTTTCTTCATCCCGAAGAATTGCAAGCTCATTGACTTAACACTTTTCATTGTAAATAAATTTTGACTACTTTAAAGTTGCTAAAATTATCTGCTTTTTGAAAACGAATGTTGGAGATGGCTCCTTATGGTCAACTCCTTGCAAAGATAAAAAGAAATTAATATTTTCCAGTTCAACCCTTTTATGATTTAGGTAAGGTATTTGTGTGAATAGGAAATTATGATAATTACCATACCATTGGCTATGGTATTCGCTTGAATGTGATCAAATCCTCAAAGAATCAAATGTTCAAGTCTTGATTGATCTCTTCATCCCTTGGTCCCGAGTTGACAATTAAAAAAGATTTAGAATGCTGTTACCAGATTTCAAAACGGTACCATAGCTTTTTGTTTCATAGGATCGAAAACACAATTTGGACTCTTTTTGCATGCTACTCGGTCCCAAGAGGACAAAATCAAAAAACTTTTGGAGAGTCCTGATATGCCTAATATTGCCTCAACTGCTGGTACTAAATTTCAAATTGGTAGTGCTTCAGGAACAGGGCCTAATAAGGAAAGCAGACCGCTGCCACCACAAAGTGACAGTAATAGCCCATCCAATTTTTTTTTGTCTGGCTAACAACAACAACAACAACAAAAATAACAACAAAAGCTACAACAACAACCACAACAACAAATATTTACCACTAAAACAACTTCTACTAGTTACATAAGAATTATGCACAAGATTTTTGCAATATCTGGAAATTTAATAGAACCTGCATGTTCAATAATTGAAAATCGTATATAACACTTGAAATATTGTTAACCCTGTGAGAACATCATTACTTATTTATCATGCTCTGTTGAATTGTAACAGTTTTGTAATATCAAAAATGGAATAAAACACACGTGTTGCATAAGTCAAAGAACTGTCATAAAATATTAAAACAAGTAGGAAGAAACTGTTTATTGTGCGGCAGAAATGTGTCTAGAAAAAAGAACGCTGTGACTACATAACTGTGATGGCCAACAGGATGGCTTGTGTATTTGTATAACAAGTTTATAGTTCTAAGAAGCAAATTCATAAAAAATAATCGAAAGATAATCTGCATAAAATGTTACATAAACCTTAATAGGGGTCAATCTAGTAGTAAATAATCACTGTGGAATAGGAGTTTCTTGGCATAGCTTCAGACTGTAGAAATAACTGCCATAAATATAAAAGAATGAGAACAGGGGGTGAATAACTGTCAATAAAATAATAAAATAAATGATCAGAGGATAATACTAAGACTATTATATTTGCAGCGCTGGAAATGAGAGCAAATAATCACTATGGAGAAGTAATTTTGGAGCATAGCATCAGTCTACACAGCCTACACCCCCTCCTCCATGGTGAATATTTTGTTGTTACTTAGAACACTGGTGATGAACTTTCAGTGGAACTCCATTGCTACAACTCTCGTAACTTCTCTAAGGATATAATAGGTATCAAGTCGACATTGAAACACACACAAAGACATATGCAGTCATGCAATACACATAATGATACTGTGGAAAATTGGCTTATTAAGATTTAAAATACTGTTGTTAAGAAACATCTTAAACATAACAATCTTATTATTATAACTTACCACAAGATTTTTAATCATAGACAAGTTCGTATATTTAAAAACTGAGAGTTTTTAAACACTTTAATAATAGAAAAATTTAATAACTTGAAGTCTAATAAATAATATGGTTGCTATGGTAACAACCAATCATAACATATATTCTAAAAGAATGTAATTTGATATAGTGAAATATATTCACAAAACAATTAAACAAAAGTTAAAAAATATACAATTACTTTTTTTTGATAACAATTTATAGGTATCAACATTCTATACCCCAGTGGGAAAAACTTGTTCAAAGTCTGCAGTAAAGACCCTAGAAAAACAGTTTCAATTTTGTTCTAGCATCTTTACTGCTGACTTTGAACATGTTTTTGCTTGTTGGGTGGGTATATAACGGTCAAGATTAGCTGATCATATAACACCAATGGTTGAAATAAGAGTAAAATAATCACTGCGGTGGAGAGAGTTTCTAATTTCTGAATTTTTCTAATTTCGGTGTTTTCAACTCTCATCATCATCATCATAATCATCATAGACATATTTCGTATTCGTATATCTCAACTCTCAGGAGGAACAAATAAGATGATAAATAATAAAAAATTAAATGTAAAAACTTAGAATAGTTGACAGCCAGATAGAACACCCCTTGCATGTTTTAGACTTAAAATAAGAGTAAATAGGAAGTAGGAAATTGGGAACATACCTTCAGCCTGAAACTATGCTCAAAAATAACTCAATACTCGCAAGTGAGGTCCAACAGTTTTTTTCTCTGAACATGCAAATGTTAACGCTTGTTAATCACACAGGGATAACTTCTACTCATTGATGATACAACAATTTTCAAACGTTGTTCTAGCATCTTTACTGCGGACTTTGAACAAGTTTTTGCCCACTGGGTAAATACTTTGAAGCTGAAATCTATATTTTAATATCATTCCTCCACTAGTGATGTCCATCATATCTTTGGAAGGCATGTAATACCTTATTAAGAAAGGCTTTCAGAACAATGCAAGAGTGTATAAATTGTTATCAAGAACTATTATCAACAATCAAGTGCCACTCCAACAATTCCACTGGAGCAAAAACTTGCTTGAATTCCACAGTAAACCCAGTGAACAAAAGCTTGTTCAAAGTCAGTAAAGAACGTTGTTCTAGCACCTCTACTGTGGAGTGTGGACAACATTTGCCTATTGGGTTAATTAAAGATAATCAAGTGTAATCAATACCTTATACATAAAGACTAGAATAACTTTAAACATGGTAAAGTGTAAACCATACCTTCTCAGCAAAGACTTTATCATTTACATATAACTTGAAATTTCCAGCTGTTTTATCTG
>JAULBZ010006410.1:0-12409 GCA_032360805.1 Neoturris breviconis
AACACTATAGCATAGTTCCATTAATTTGGTCAGGACACGCTAATTATTCTAACCTCAGATGTTACTATGTTACGCCACGTGATGTCAATTTCTACCAATCGAATGTCTTTTCTGAAATTTTTCGCCTCGTAGAAATGAGACTTTTATTGTAATCTTATTTTAGATAAAAGCCATCATGGCATTAGATTTTGGTGCTGGCTGTATTGGAGGTAATTCTCAGCAGTGTTGTCTAATCAACGTCAAAAAGACGTATAAGCCACGTGTTAAAATAATGTCCGTTTGATGATGATTAGACGCGTCGAAACTGGGTATTTGCTGGGTATTTGCTATTAGTAGGCTAATAATCTAACCGTTTTATTCATTTTCTTCTCCTTTCTTCTTGACTCCTTTTGGGAGATTTAAATTATGAAAAAACTAACCCAGTGGGCAAAAACCTGTTCAAAGTCAGCAGTAAAGACGCTAGAATAACGTCAAAGACGTTGTTTTAGCGTCTATACTGCTGACTTTGAACAGGTTTTTGCCAGGGAAAATTGCGAGTAGCGAACAGGAAGCGGAACTCCTGGTTATACTATTACTGATCGAGCAAACAAAGAATGGGATGATTGTTATTGTTATCACATCGTGGATGACAATATGAAGATTAAGCGTCTTCGATGGCGTGCCCCTGGCGTGTATCATCATATAGTTACACAGAGTATAAACCAAGTAAAGTTTAAAAAATACATACGATTTCATTATTATTATTATTATTGTTCTCGTTTAAGCTCCCGCTTGAATGTAGTAGTGTTTAACCCTTTATCCCGATTGAATAACCTCCCAGGGGGCATACGACGTCGGTTCAACGTCGGAACAGCATCGCCCAACGAATGCCTACAGGGTTCAGGTGTGACACTTTATTAATAAGCCAATCGAATATGCACCCCCCCTCCCCCCAACAAAACATATCTGTTGAATACAAATACAACTCATAGAAGAAATTGTATTTTCAAATAGAGGTTTGAAAAGGTTAAAGTCAGATTTCCACAATGCAAATCAGCTGACAAATTCGCCAGCAAAATATATTTATAACCATAAAACCAAACTGCGCATGCCCAAATATATTTCGATGGCGAATTTGCTTCCTGGAAATCCGCTTTAACTCATTAACGATCTTCTCATGATTCAAATTATATCGTAGAATTGTTCCTTTTATTTGTGTTTAACAAGTTACATTTCCAATATAGTTTCACTAATATTACCCCCTGAAAATACGAAAACAAAACAAAAGAATGACTAATAAAACATTATAAATACGGGTGACCGTCACAACCGATAAAAACGGTTTATTCTGACCCCCCTGAAAGATAGAACAATTAAAACAATTCAGGAGGGTTAACGTAGTATCTAATTTTTGTACTTTCAGGTGCAGCAGGAGTTTTTGTTGGACAACCATTTGATACAGTAAAGGTAAATTATTTTCCTAACCAGTGGAGAAGAAATCAATCAATAACAAACTATTCATTACAAATTTACTCAAGCGCTAAATTCATTGAGTTAGCTCCTTTGTTATATTTTCATTCAAACTAATCGAAGCCTATGATCAAATAGAATCTGGGGCTTTCAAATAAGAGTATAAAAGTGAATAAGAGCGGGGGGGTTGGAAAAATTAATAAGCGTCCCTCGTTTATTTGATATTGCAGAGTTAGAGTAGTCTTTAATGTGTTATATTCCAGTGGGTATAAACTTGTTTAGGGTTTTCAACGTTGTTCTAGTGTCTTTTCTGCGGACTTTGAACAAGTTTTTAGCCACTGGGTAGTTTATCATTTTAACGATTGATTTTAAGGTTCGGTTACAAGTCCAACATGGTAATGGTGGAACCAATATGTATAAAGGTGTCATAGATTGCTTTCTGAAAATAGTTAAACAAGAATCTGTAAGTAGAAGAGCAACATAAAGGAAAGTACTGAGTCAACAATCTTGCAATTGATTGGTTTCTTCGTACCGATAGAGCCAATCAAGTTCTAGCTTGTCGACGTAACAATATTTGCTATTGAAGTTTATGTGTAATTTCATTTTGTTGAATTTAATCAAATTTAGAAGCTAAGAAACTATTTTTTGAAATGTAACTAAAAACGATTTCTATTATAAAGGTCGCTGTGAAAGAGAAAATAATGCATTTCATTGGTAGAAATCGTCATAATCCATTGAGTGGGGGGAGGAGAGGGGTGGCATATTTCTATTTACTGAATAAACACGAACACAACGGTACTTTATTATCGCTTTCAGCAGGCAACTTCTCCTTTATCTGGTAAGCGAGTCAAATTTCCCAGTAAATCAGCTAATTGCACCACAACTTTTGAGAATGTTGAGACTTATTGAATACTCTTTTTATAAGAAAGTCTTTTTTATTTCTCATGACGATCTTCCTCTTAACCGAATGATCAAATCTGCTCCCTTAATTACGTCGTTCTTATACTAGTAAACAAGACGTTGTTTTTACGTCAGAACGTTGTAAAAACATCACGTGAGTGATATGACGTGCAACAGTGATATGGGACAATAACGAACTTCTTTTCTAGGCATTAGGTTTATATAAAGGCATGACACCACCACTTCTTGGATTAGCCTTCCAAAATGCCATTATATTTGGTATGCAAGCCCAATTTCGAAATTTTGTAGACGATAGCATCCAAGGAGAGATAACAGCTGGAGCCATAACAGGTGGTGTACAAGCTGGTATTACAGCACCAATCGAATTGGCTAAAATTCGTCTGCAAGTACAGGGTACAGGAGGAAATGATAAACCAGAAAATCGAAAATACAAAGGTCCAATACAAACTGTCTTAAAAATTCGTAAGGAGGAAGGCTTTCGGGCTTGTTTTCGTGGATTGGGTGGTGTTATAATGAGAGATGTACCATCAACTGCGATCTATTTTGGAACATTTGCATACCTGAACTCTAAATTCATACCTGAAGATGGTAGTATTGATTCATTAACTACACTGCACTTACTATTTACCGGTGGCTGTGCTGGTGTTATGTCATGGGCGCTTCTTTATCCAATAGATGTATGTAAGACTCGTGTACAAGCTGAAGGATTACAACCACATGGAAAATATAAATCGTATTTGCATTGTGTGACTAAAAGCCATAGTGAGGAGGGTTACAGGTGGGTTACACGTGGATTTTTAGCTACAATTTTAAGAGCGTTTCCTGTTAATGCAGCCATATTAGCAACAGTTACTTTAGTTCTGAGATTCATGAAGTCAGATGACGAAGAATACTAGTTTTCAAATTATGGAATATAGTCGGTTTATGCAAAATGGCGATATCCAGAAATACCGAATATCGATAATTGCCTTGTCCATGATACTACACAAATATAACTTCAATAATCAAGTATCCGAGTGTACTCGTATGTATACAACTTTCTTCTCTTTTCCAGACAACGGGTTCGGTAAAGTGGGGAAAAATAAAAACGAGCTAAGCAAATAAGAATAAAACATTAAAAACTTTGTTGTGTTTAAAACAGTTCCGTTGCATATAGGTTGTTGTCAAAACACACAATCTCTTTATAAGAGATTGAGAGCTCAAACTATATAGAGAATAAAGCTGCTATCAATATCATATTCTTGCATTTTGTTTTTCTCTATTATCAGTTATTTATTGCAACAACGTATTTTGTTAGCTCCTCCTACAAGCTATATTATAGGAAGCAAGTGGAGAAGATGTTAAAATTACAAATAGTTCGTGGAATTCAAAACCATGATATTTTATTTCTTTAAACGGGGAAAGATATTAGCTTGCTACATTCAATTAAATATGCCATTCATACTAATCGTGCAACATGAAACTCAACTCAACTGGGACCCAACTCTATAAAGTGACATAGTAATATTTGCTTATCATTTTCCTCAACCTCGTTCCCAGGGCTTCTTCCGCTTTTTGAAGGGAGGACGACGCGGTTCTCTCTTCAAAAAGCGGAAAGAAACTCTGGAGCGAGGTTGCATTTTCCTGATTTCTGTTGAATTTACTCGAAATCACTTTTCCAGGAATCTGATTTACTACCAGCTGCCATGTTGAAACGAATACCTACAATACTTCATTGTTACTGCGAATGTACTGAAAAAGCGCTTGTCCTAGGAACTAGGTGGTGAAAAAGCTATGCGAAAATGTTTTATTATTTTTCAGACTTTTATATATTTTTTTAGACTTAGATTTATGAACATACTTTTTTTGTATTGCAGATGGAAATATGAAAATAATAAGGCTGATAATAGGAGACGTTCTGGGAATCCGTTATACGCCCAGTTTGAAAGGGATCATGAACTACACTCTCAGTTTGGAATGGATCATGAAGTATACGTGCAATTTGAAAGGAATTGTGAAGTATACGCCCGGTCTGAATGGGATAAAAAGGTTTACGTCCGGTTTGAAAGGGATCATGACGTATATCCCCTGTTTGAAAGGGATCATGAAGTACGCCCGGTCTGAAGGTAAACAAAATACAAACAGAGATTCTTTTATTTTGATATCATAAAATATCAACAAGATAAATATTCCAGAAATAAAATAAAATAAATAATCACTATGGAAGAGGGATTTTTGAGCTTTGCTTCAGACTTAATTGCCTAAAGCAATGGTCAAATATCCCTCCTCCACAGTGATTATTACACTTATTTCGATGATTGGTATGTCAATGTTTAATTTCAACTTGATTACTGTATTCGAAATAAGAGGAAATAATTACTGCAAAATAGTGACTTTTGAGCTTAAAATTACTGAGGAGTGATTATTTGCTATTATTAAGAGCATTCTACACAAGTTCAAGTTTTCTATACCAGCAAACATACGTTGAGACACATTAAAGTCGCATACACCCTACTTTGTCAAAATTCCAAAATCGATGTCAAGTTCATTATTGACAATTGCTGATCAATCCCTGAAAATTTGAGCATTTATAAATAACAAGAAGTAGGTTAAATAAAGAATTATTTTACCAAATGTTAGCTACAACTTTATGTAATTATGCATATAACCAATAAAGTGTGGTCAAACAATATGGCTGCCACACAGTTAGTATAAAAAATACAAAACTTTATTCACTCGTATCTCCACAAACAATTTTCAGAATGTGTAACTGACTTGATATAAAAGTTTGACCAAAATAAGGTAATTTTGCACCTTTAATCTGATATATACTAAAGTGTTAATTTTTTGCCATGATTAAATTTTGAGAATATTTGGCAAATTCACAATACTCAAAATACTCATAAAACCTCTCAAATGCATCAATTCGCGAAAATATATCCACGCAAAATTTAAGATGGTTTAGTTTATTTACTGAGAGTTTTATTTTTCCTTTAAAATTTATGCTTTTGAATCTTAAAAGTACCTCATCCGCAAAAATAAATTCATGCACTTGATGGAGCGCTGTTTGTATATTAATTCATTATCGTTATTTTTAAATAATATTTTCATTCGCAAAATTCATTCTTATTTCCGTGAATATTTATTATCATTCTCTAAATTTTTGAGCGATTATATCTATCATTCACTTTGCGAATATAAATCCCCGCAAAACTGGATTATATTAAGGTACTATAGAGTAACAACAACAACAATAACAATAACAACAACCCGCTAAATGAATATCATCCTTTTAGTTTAATTTTTGCGATAAATGTTCATATAATTAATTTTTCAATACCCTCACATTAGTTTCCAATTAAAGTCATGGTTTTGCTTTTTTTTTTTACAACTTTCACTATCAACTAGTTTCCATTACTTATCGCACAGAATCGTATTTATCAACTTGTTCTGTCTGTAGATCTTTTTGTTGATATCACTAAGTGCACCAGGGTAACACGGATCTTTAGATTCAAATAAGGAAAAATCAAATTGAAAATTGTTAATTTCTGATGGCTTTGCTTTCTTATAACTTTTACATTTATAAATTATTCTTGGGAATTTGTTTCTTTTGTCTCGATTATTTATTGTCTTGATATCTTTTGGTGGTTTTGCTTTTTCGTATTGGTTGTTATGATCTGGGAAGTGCTGAATGTTTTCCCTGTCCTGTAAATAGAAGAATATTCTTGTGTAAACGCTTCAAATTTAATCGGGGCGCTATAATAACCTAGACTGCAGTCGTACATTTCAGAGACCTACACCAGCTGTACGACAAAATCTGTGATACTAGGGAAATTGGAACTTAAAACGCCGTGCTCGACCCCGTGTTAACCACGCTGCGCGCTCTCCCTCTTAAGAAAACAGAAAAGCCTAGTATGAACCATATATAGGCAAGAAGCCCTAATACGGAGGTTGGTTACACGTTTCATTGACTGCTCAAAGTAGAAACTTGTTGCAATGCAATAGCTATCTTTTTGCAGGCGGAGGAGGCTGAGCATTGTATTTGTAGTACTTAGTTTAGCGACTCCCTCGGGCGCTACCATGGTTGACGGCTGTGAATTTCATTTTGATTTTTACACTCTCTAGATGCTCGGAATCTCAGTCCAAAAAATAAAAAATGACAAAAAAATAACAAAAAATTCCGAACTAGATTACGCCATCAATTTAATTACCAATATCGGACAGCTGGACTCTATTCAACATATGTGTTTCACAAGTGATGCTAATGGTCCCCGCATCCTCCCCGGCTCCACCGGACCTGTTTTGTGCAGTGTAAACATAAAGTTATTGCATTGGAACAAGTTTTTACTTTGGGCAGCCAACGCCTCATTTTCATCAATTATGAATGAGTTTATTTGACATTCAAAACTTTTAACAACGGGATATGTACCCAAGAGAATAGAAACCAGAAACTATTTATAATAGTATTCATATAAGAAATAAGTGTGAATAAAAACAATATTGTAGGTCTCCGCGTAAAAATATTACAGGTGCAAATCGAAATCCTTAGTTTCGTAACACCTCCAGTTGAAATTTGTACAAATTACTTTGGAAAAGTTCAATTTGATTTTTGTTTTTGTGCACAACTTTATGTCTCTTTTCTTCCAACAAAGCAGTGTTGTAGGTGACATTCTCAACACTTCGAGCATATTGTTATGGACGGGAGAGAGAGCTGAAAATCCCAAATAGAAAATATTTTGTGCACCAATTTTACCCGCAAGCTATGGTTCTTTTAGGGACAATCTCAAAATTTCGCTCCAAAACCAACTTTTTTAATGAGGTTAAATCAACTAAAATTGACAAAATTCAACAAAACCTTATTTGTACAGAAGTGTGTTAGGTCAACGAACTTGTAATGGATTATCCATTGCAAGATCTTCGACTCCCTTACCAACATGAAAGAAGAAGAAAGTAATATCAACGAACTTGCAATTGATTGGTTTATTCAATTCGTACACCAATCAACGACACGATCGTTCACTCAGTAATACTCACTCTAAGCTTTCTAATTATCGGAGCAAATGTCCGTGTATGATTACCACGTTATGAGTTTCAAGCCTGAATATAACCTCCAGATATCAACTGTGGAGGAGTGTTTTTTTTATAGTATAGTGCTCAGCTTGAGTTTAATATGAAGCGGCAGCCTGTCACCAAAGGAACAGGCTAATTATTTTTTTTCTTGTAAATTTCGTGAATTACAAATATTCCCAACCTCGTTCCCAGGGTTTCTTCTCTTTGCGTAAACGTCAAGAGAGAAGAAGCCCTAGGAACGAGGTTGAAATACTCACATTATAATTGAATCTTTTTGAGATTTTCGGGGAAGGTGATGAATGTTCTGAACTTAATGAACCAGGACGATTGAGTGATCTTCGTGTACGATAAGCGGAATCTAAAACAGATATTATGAAAGCGAATAAAACTTCCATGATGAAACAAAGAGATTTCATTTTAATAAAGCAATCTTATAGAACTTTGGACGTAAGGTTGGTTCACATTAGGCAAAAACTTCCATGCCAAAGCTAGATGAAAACATTCTATTGGTAGAAATCGACAACGCATGCGTTACATCAATTTCGTTACAAGAGAATGTATTCCGCGTAATGGAAACCATCCCTTACCTCGACTTGATAAAGCAAAGATAACTGAATCTTTTAACACGTGACCACATTTACATGATGTTACCTCACGTGGGTGCTAAAATATAAAAACACATCGGCGTGAACATTATCATATATTTTGGTGATGTCACCCTGGTCGCTTAATCGGAAGAACCAACTTATATTCCTTCTTGTGGGAAAAAACTTGTTCATAGTCGAACGTTCTAGCGTTTTTACTGCGGACTTTGAACAAGCTTCTTCCCAGCCAGCAAAATAACTTTAGAACAACAACGGTTCTTTCTTTCGCCTCAAGTTTGTGAGGACAATCAACCTTTGACATATAAGTATCTTTTATGACAGCTACTTATCGTTTTTTTTTTGCTTCCTATAAATAACCACGACAAAAGTCAGAAGATTTTAACCATAAACAGAGTCGCACGAGCTGATAACGATGGCCTACTCCTAAAATAACAGAGTAAATCACGCCTACAAAAGAGGGTGTTAACTCAACAATTTTAAAATTGATTGGTGGGGGAAGATCATTCACTCAGGACTCTTCTCCACAAATAACGTTTGCTTAAACTTTAAACATGGCAGTTGAGAATGAGTAACGTCTTTTGTTATATTAGAGAGATTGCGAAGGAAGAAAAAAGACATGGAAAGATGTTGATTCACTTTTTCTAGAATTTTATTTTTTATATATATATCGAGCGCATAATTGGAATACGAGGAATCGAGTATCAAACGAGATTATTAAACAAGATAAACCTCAGACCTCATCTACCTCGTACACAGGATCTATTAGTCCCAGCTCTAGTCTCAGGACTGGACTGGACTCAGGTTAAGGACCTATCAGTCTTTATAAATGATTACGATTATACCTCGCTACCAGTCTTTTATGATTGCGAATAATATAGTCCTGTTTTAAAACGGAGTCAAATTCTGAAATAAATTATTGGATTATTTGAGAATGAGAGGTGATGAGGGGGGGGGGGGTGCTCTTACCCATCGATTACATGCCACACATAACTGCTCCATTGGTAAATATTTTCGTTCCATCATAATAGATATGTTCTACAGAAGAGATGTTTGTTTATAATATACTGAAATACACAAATAAATTATGCTAATCAAAACTGTAAAGAAATATATAACCATTCGTATAAAATCACGTCGGCTAGAAAATCTTTCTATCAATGATTATGTATCTGCTGAATAAAAAGTTACCCCTTAAAATTGTGAAAAACGTTTGTCCTACTCGTATTATTTCCCATGTGCGCAGTAGGTATATATAAAATATTAAATGTCTAACATATAGAAATCTCATTTCATATATAGTTTCATGTATAGCTGTTGTATAGTCTTTATAAAAGAGAGTTTGATTTACATTTTTCATACACAATATTCTGCCGAAGTTTGCTACACACGATTTAAGATATTTTTAATACTCAAATCTGATTGGTTCAAATTAAAGTAACGAGATCTGTGTACCAGTTTTCTTTTGAACATATTACTCGTTTTTTTACGCATTGTTCTAGAAACTTCTGTTTTTTTTACGTTGCTATGCGGTTGCTAAACGAAGGAATACAACAATTTATAACTTATAAATTATAAATGATCATAAGACTTGAGACACACTGTGAATATTATATCATAGTATCACCTCAAAGGTTAACATGTGCTGAATTATAGCGGGAAAAACATACAACCTTAAATCTAGAACAACAACATCTCAATGAAATATATTCCTGGCAAGAAACGCTGTTACCTTAACGTAATTATGGTCAGGAATAATCTAGACATCCTAATTCCTCATCAAAGTTATGTATAATAGCCTGTTGTTGTTCTCACCTGCTTAGTAAGCTAATAGACTAGCGAGGTCCATTGAAGATATTATGTTCAGAAGAAAAGAGCAGCAACATTGAAATTCCTGTAGTTCAGAAATTGCATGTTATTCTTATGCACATGCGCAGAATTATATGATTTCATTTATATCACCAGCCGTACCTATTGTTAATGATAAGAAGATAGCTGAATAAAAAATAAAAAGATTCAATCTCGTTCCCAGGGTTTCTTACCTTTTGGGAAATAGGTTGTAAAAACTTTGGTTTTCGCTTGAGCATTATATGGTGTGATGCATTGAATCAAGGATTAGACCGAGATATCGATATCCAGGCGTACCTTATGATGAGTATCAGTTCCAACCAAACACCATCATTGGCCACTACCCAATGATTAGAGTGGCCAGCAACAGTTGGAATTAAAATTCTACTATTTTTCAGTAATTTTTAAAGTTTTTCCAGTATATATTTATCTATTTGCCTGATTTCATTTCTATAAAAACCCTGAATGATAATTGTCTAGTTTTAAGTCTAAATCAGTATTGTGCACGATCTTAATTTAAGAATGGAATACCATAAAGTTCCCATAGTAACTTCTCCCAAAAGTAAGCGTCAGCCTAAAAATTGCTGCAATTTTTGAAAGTAGGCACTTTTCATAGAAAGTGCCAAATTCTCTAAAGCATTAATTAGTAATGCTAACTAATAATATTCTTCAGGAATCAAGTACAGCAGAAAGGTCACTATTAACCCTATTTTTTCAGGGTCCTTGGGTAGTATGTTTTATCTAAATTTCTTAATGAAAATTAGTACCAACCTCGATCCCAGCGCTTCTTCTCTTTTTAACTGAAGACGAGAACTCCCGTTCTCACAAATTTAGACGTCAAGAGAGAAGAAGTCCTGGGATCGAGGTAGGTAATGCTCTCATCAAACTTAATTGAAAAATGTTAAAAAATTGTTAGACAATAGGCTTTCTATTGTCTTCAGAACAATGTAATTCCTTGAAAACAATAGAAATTGTATTTTCACGTGTTTGAAAAGCCCCTGGACTTTAACAATTTCTGCTTCTTAAAATATGATTACAAAAAGGTTTATGAAAATAATTTGCATTATTTCCAATTGCTAAGCCGTCAAGTGACCAAGAATGAATGTAAGCCTACTACTGGAACGGTTTTCAGAAATCCATATGACGTCACTATGACATCATCATCATATGGCTATCATTATGCCTTCGAATTTCTCAGAGTATCACAAGCTTTCAAGTGACCAAGTGTGAAGATAAATCAATTTTGGAAAGTGCGATTTTCTGAATATCAATATGACGTCATTATGACGTCATCACATGGCTGCCAGTATACCTCTAAATTCATGTGGTATAAGCTGTGACGTGACCAAAAATAAAAATAAATTTCTTAGCCGTCAAGTGACCAAGTATGAAGATAAACCAACTTCGGAAAGTATGATTTTCTGAATATCATTATGACCTTTCTTGCTTTTAGAATATAAAGATTTTTTTTGTACGAAAGTTCTTCGTCCGAAAAGTTTCCCCCGAAAGTTTTCACATTTCAATTAATTTAGTGAAATCGGAAAGAAGCCCTTCGAACGAGGTAGTTTTTAGAAAAAGTTTAAATATTGTTTCTATGCAGAAAATGGAATATCAAAAGAAAAAAAAAACATGGAATTTTTTTTTGAATTTTTTTACATATGAAAAACTGTCTAAAGAATTTTTTAAGAAGAAACACAGAGTTTTTACTTCATTATAAGCAATTCTCTCAAAGAAAGTAAATAAAAAAGGAAAATAAGCTTTGTCCGAAAAACTCTCCGCTGAAACTTCAAATTATTGTCCGAAAGTTTTTTCGCTGATCAAATTTAAAATTGATCTAAATTCTATATCGAATACCCTGTCATTCAAGATGCCGTCCTGTTGAAAACACGTCGTTTTGCTTATCTCCAAAATATTATTGATACAGAAGAAGAGTACTGAGTCAACGATCTTGCAATTGATTGGCTTATTTATTGAATAAACCAATCAAGCGCGAGCTCTTTAACATAACACTAACACTAATTTAGTCTTTTGCTACATATCGTAAGAAAATATATAAGTAACAGACGTGTTATTTTACGAAACAGCAATACTACGAAGCACTTCAGAAGATCTTATGTTTTCTTCATCTTTTCGTTGAGTGTTTTTATTGACTGGTGTATTGTTCTATTTTTTAATCAT
The DNA here is from genome assembly GCA_032360805.1 of Neoturris breviconis. Taxonomy (NCBI): domain Eukaryota; kingdom Metazoa; phylum Cnidaria; class Hydrozoa; order Anthoathecata; family Pandeidae; genus Neoturris; species Neoturris breviconis. Next base: position 12,048 of record JAULBZ010006410.1, read on the forward strand.
TTATGAAGTTTTTTTCTTTATAAAACATCTTTAAAGCTGTGGTTCATGTTTCATCATTCTCGTAGGTGTACAAAGTTGGCGTTGATTCAACATTGTATTATTATTATTATTATTATTTTATTTTCAGTTGACAAATAAAATGCATACAAAATATATACAAGTATATAGCTATACTCACGCAGTCTATATTTATAGCCCTTCGCTTAGCCGCTCGGTCTATAACCAAGCGACAATTTTTCCATATGGTTTCTATGACGTCAGAACAAATGCTTTCCGAGTCGGGAAAGCAATTCGCACATGCGCAGCTCAACCAAAAGAATCCGCGCTCAAAACGGAAGACAAAATGGCGCTTCCAAAAGGTT
>JAULBZ010006411.1:0-12408 GCA_032360805.1 Neoturris breviconis
AATTAGATTTAATGCCATTAATTCCTGGAATAAGATACAGTCATCAATGACTAGAAAATTTGTTTCCATAGATTACTGTACTTTAATCTTTGAAGTGATCTGAAAAAGTATTTTGTTTCCTCTTACTAATCCTCTTTGAATTAACAGATTTGACCAATGTTTTTCACATGGTTTGTTTGTCTTTTAACCCTGAACCCACTATGTGTAATCCTAGAAGTGGATGTCTGTGTTAGTTAGCTACAATACTGGTACTGTAAAAATGGTGTGAAAGATGATGTTATGAGAGCAGGCAGTGTTGTTGTTTTGGGGGCTGTCTCTCTGCTCTGGCTGTTTGTTGATGATTGATTATATTAGGTGCGTGTGGGGGAAAAAGAATAGAAGTAGTGTTACACAACTTCAAAATAGTATCAGGATAAATGAAATAAGATTATGAAGCTATACTACAATTTTATTATTTTTATATAGAGTATAGTTTAGATAGCGCTTGTATCATGCTTGTCTCTTCTGTCTTGCTTCTTTTCGCGGGGTGTGTTTATCCGGGACGCCTAGGACGCCCATATAATCCACCACAACAAACTTCTTTGAGGCATAACTTCAGAAAAAATAAAAGTAGTGTTTGTAAAAAGCTAAAAAGAGCACTTACATCCAGTTTATAGTCGATAACTTTCTTGATGACTTGACCTCTCCCACTCATATAAGGTGAAAGATCAGATCGAGATTGAATCATTCCTCCTGCAAAAGCCGCCATTTTTATTTAATACGTTCTTCGAGAACTTCAGGAAGATTTCCGCCCGCCCCACTCTCCTTTACCTCGTTCCAACCTTCTAAAGATTTTTTTTCAAAAAAAAAGTGGAGATACCTTAAATCTCGGACTATTACCCCCCACTATTACCTCAGGGGCCCTCCGACACTGGGGCGGGGGGAATGAATTAACTAATGAATTACAAAAAAATGGCTAATCTGTGATTTTTTGAGGTAGAAAAATGTATCATCTAACATCAATACTACTCTCCTACGCAGAGGCTGGCGCGCGGAAAGGTGAAAAGGAGGAGACAGAGAGAGCGCTATAATTCCTATATATTCCTATATATAGTGCACCCTGGGAGGGAACGAGGGCAGCGTCAGAGCTACCTTTGTCAAATTTTGCTTATTTTTTATTTTTTGGCATTCCACCTCAATAACTTTGCATCCACTCACAGGAACTTTGCCCCTGGGCCCGACTTACAACGAACCCTAGACACCAACCCAGCAGAAATTGGCAACGAGCAGCTAACGTTGCTTTGCTCGCTCACAGGCTGAAATATATCTCACGCCAATGAACATAGAAAACTTAAAATGTCTGTTGTAACCCTCCCTTCCCCTTACACTCCACATGAAAGGGTGTGTCTGTCGTAGGCCCTGCAATTATAGGAATGATAACGCGCTCCATGCTAAAGTTTTTATATGCGTGACAGATGAAGGGCTTCTTGCCTTTTTAAAATACGGACATCGGCTTTTTTGCGGGCTTTCGTGTTTCAGGCAGAAAACCCTGGGAACTAGGTTGAGATGAAGTTGTCATAATATGGGATTTTCTGTTCTAAGATTGTATTTGGTAGACTAAATAGCAACATCGTTTCCAGGGTTTCTAAGGTAAAAAGTCCTGGGAACGAGGTTGACTGAATCAGAAGGAAAAAAAACAGGAGACCCAGTGAGCAAAAACTTGCTCAAAGTCCGCAGTAAAAAAAGACGCTAACGTTGTCAAACGTTATTCTAGCGTCTTCACTTTGAACAAGTTTTTGCCTAAATCTAAAGCTTAAAATTACACCATTATTATTATGGGAGTTCCCAAAATACCTTATGTAAACAGATTTTCTATACAAAATAAAGCGCCCGAGGTATGAGGAACGCCCACATATTAATTTTTTACGCCCACAGTATTATCCTTTTTTCACATCTTTTTTGCACTTTATTTTCTGATCAGATATACTGGCTATAAAATGTTCTTGCGTCCTTTAACTAAAGCTACAAGTTGATTTCCATTAGACGAAAAAACAAAAGAAGATATTCAATTGGTAGAAAATTGTGACACGTGACTTTATTTATGCTTAAAAGTTTGAAAAATAGAGGTGCTCTTCGGGTGCACGAATAAAATTTATGCTGATGATTAGATGAATGGATAGGTATAACTGGTGGGAGAGAACTGAGTCAATGATCTTGCGATGGACTGGTTTTTTCGTACCGAAAAAAACAATCCATTGCAAGCTCATTGACCTAACCAGGGGGATGAAAAAGATCTTCTTTTTCATCTCCCTGACCTAACACACTTCTGCACCCACCAATTTTAGATGATTTAACTATGACAATATTATTAACCCTAACAAAAAAGTTGGTTTTTGGAGTAAAATTTTGAGATGGTCCCTAAGTCAGCTGGAGAAAAATAATATCTATGTATTTCCAAATACAGCTCCTATAGTTCCATTGACTGTTTCTATTGTACTATAATGCAACTGTTTGCCAGCCTCGATTCAGGCGCTTCTTCTCTCTTGACTTCTAAGTCGTTGAAGCGCCTAGAATCGAGATTTGCGGAAGAAAAACATTGCGTTTGAGTAAAACAGAAAATGCGGAAGTTGTTATATCGATTTAAGGGCAAAACCGAAATAGTTAATTCCGCATTTTTTCTTCCGCAATACCCTTTAGGCATATGATAATTTAGCTAACCAAAGTGGAATTAAAATTTTATCAAATGTAAAATATTCAGAGTCAGGATATTTATTTAATAGAAAAGGCATAAACTCAACCAAGGTTTCTCCTCTCTTGATAGACGTATAAGTGGGAATAACTGAAATCTGTTGTTAGTGAGTGTGTCACATATTTTGTTTAAAATGCCAATGAGTAAATGTTGATTCCCACCAGGCAAAAATATTCCGATGCAAAATCTAAAAGAGGGCATTCCATTGCTAGAACATTGACGTCCAACAAATTACTTATTTCGGCTCTTGCGGCTTTTTTCTTTCGTTTGTTGTAATACAACCATAATACAGCATGTATAGAAAAGTTGTCAAAAGATAAGAGGTCCTGGAACTAAGGTCTGAGGCTTGCAGAGGATTATGGTTCTATTATAAAAGATTATTATGACAAATTTTAATGCCCAATGTTGCGCTGTATATTTTAGTGTGGATTTCCACTAGGGAAAAAAAATTTGTGCCAAGACCAAAAGAAGACATTTCATTGGTATAAATTGACGTCAATTTACACCAATGGGTCTTTTTTGGCTTACGCACCATTGTTTAGGCTACATTTATAGTAATTCGCTTCCTATCTAAAGATTACTTACAATCATTTTATAGTCAGCAACTCTCTTGATAATGTAACGACCTTTTCCATAATATGAAAGAAAAGCAGATTGAAGTCCCGTAAACTCTGCCATTTCCTTATTGGCATTCTTTCATACTGTTATTTATTTACTTAGTTCGACTGATCGCTAGTTTCTTTTAAACTTCTGTCCAGGAGTTCTTATTATCTTTTCCAATAACCTTTTTTTTCTCGAAAATGTGGAGTTATAAATATCGTTAAATATCAAATTCGTTACCAGTAATTTTCTGAAACAAAATCATTGAAGCGACATAAAGAGGTGCGAGCTAGAATAGCATTGGCGAAGTTTGCTTTAGTTACGAAGAAATTGAAAACTTTTAGTGGAAATCTTATGGAGAATTTCCAAAGGGATATTCTTGACTTTTTAAAAACCAGAGAGTTGTTTTTCAAGCAAAATAATAAGGAAAGCCTGGGGACGAGGTTGTTTAAGAGATAGTAGGTGTGCAAGTAAAAAGCATATTCTCAGAACATTTCCATGTACAATTTATTTATCCTTCGTAAACTAAAGATACTAAAAAATCTAATAAAAATCTTAAGCAACCGTACATCACCTGTGGAGGAGTTTTTTGAGTATTGTTTTCAGCATCAAAGCGAACTAGCAAACTGGTAGATGATACAAATGGTTTTTGGATTTTTTGGTGTATAAATTAAAATATGTTAAAAATATGTATACTATATATATATATATATATACTATCATAGATATATAGATAAATCTATGATACTATATGATCGTAATAACTAAGGGAGCGATTACATGGAAGAATTTCAGATCGGGGCGAAATCAGGAGTAGTATCATTTAACGAAATACAAACATGAACGGAAATAACTATATGAAATTACAGCCCGGTTAGCCGAGCTGAGATTTCGCCCCCCGTCCAAAATTTTCCATGTAATCGGCCACAAAATGTGGATTTCCACTATGCGAAAAATTTGGTTGCGCACTGTTGTATTTGCCGTCCTTTGGTAACCTCGATTCCAAAAATTTCGTAAAGACAAAAGAAGACATTCCATTGGTAGAAATTGACATCATATGTAGACTAGAGAAGTCGTTTGCTTAATAAAAAAAACAGCGGAGGAAAACACGGTGAAGAGAGTGTTGTTCAAATAATACGTGTGGCCCTATTTCCGCTGTAACTGCCGCATTGTGCCGTAAACACCTGAATTTTGCCGCTTTGCGCTAAAATTCCAATAACAGCCTTCCTAGGCTACGTCATATGGCCATATCGCGATGTTTCGCCTAATGGAAATCCTTTAGGCTATCTCTAAATTAATTTCTAAAGTTATTTTGTAGAAAATATGGAAATTGTCCATAATAACTAAGGTACCATCTTCAAATTATTTATGAAAAACAATAAAACTTTTCATAAAACAATGGAAGTCACTGCACAAAAAGGAAGTTTTTGCATTGTAACAAGTTCTAATTCGAGCAAGAAACGTCTTGTTTTCATTATGTTACGAAAAGGTTTATTAGTTCCAATAAAACTACTGCACGCTCTCCTGTGCGTAAACTATCAGCTAAAAATAATCAGTAAAACAGAAGAATTGAGGCGGATCGGATTAGTTTTTTAATTCACTCAGTTCCGTTCCAGTTTTCCTCTGTTGCTCTCTCTGAGGCTCTGCGGAAGAGAGTTAATACAGCCACAAAAGATATTATGACAACGATCTTCAAATTGATTGGTTCTTCAACTACAAGATCGCTGACTCAGCATTTTCTCTGGAATTAAGAACTTGGAGACTTTTTGTTAACTTTTTAAAACGAAAATAGCTAACACGAAGTGAACAGAACATAAAATCAACCAGAGAAAAAGCCATAAACAAAAAAGCAATAAAAAAGAACTGGAGACCAGACTGCTAATTTGAAAGAGGCGGTATTAATAAGGAGGTCGCAACTTAACGGAGGCGGTACTTTAAATTTTTGCTTGTAGGAAGGCGTTATTTAACGAGATTTGTTAATTTGAGGTAGGTGGTATTTTGAGGGGCGGTACTTGGAGTAAGGTGGGATTTCAATAAATCGGGAATACAAGTCGATAATACTACTTTATCAGTAACACCACCTGCCACCTCGAACGACGTTGCTCTAGCGTCTTTACTGCGGACTTTGAACACGTGTTTGTCCACTAGACTTACTACAATTTGATGTGTTTCTTCGTAACAAAGAAACCAATTCACTCTCTCCTTCGTAGATGTTATTCTATGAGCTACTTAGTTTTCTTTGACGAAATTGGAATTCCAGTCAACCAACTCCATATTATCGGATTTACATAAATTGCGCAGAACATATACAATCTCTCAGGCATAATTTCACCGAATAATGCAAATATACCATGTGACCAATAACCATAACAACGTCGTGTAATACCCAGCGTCCTTAGCGCACTTTCAGCATAATCGTCTGAATGGCATACTAGTAAGTTTGATTTAGCACGATGCGTCATTTTTGTGCTGACGTAGCATGGTTGAACGGCTTGCATTGTAATACCTTCTGATGAATATTCATACTCGAGTGCCTTTGTAAATGTGTCGACGAATCCTTTAGCCGCTGAATAAGTCGTCATCAATGGTGTCGGGTGCACGCTTGAAAGTGATGCTACGTTTATTATCGCACCTTTGCGTTTTGCGACCATATATGGTAAGATCATGTATGTCATTAAAACTGTTGCAGTGACGTTAACTTCAATTATTTGTTGCTGAGTTTCTTTTGGAACCGTGAGAAAGTATTGTAATCTGTCATACATCACGCCTACATTGTTCACAAGTATACCAATATCGAGAGACTGGATCTCGTGTTTTAATGATTCGTAACATTCTTTGTCAGATAATTTACAAAAGTCCATTGCAAAACATTTAGTTTGGACATTATATTTGGATTCTATCTCCTTTGCTACATTCTGTAATTTATCAATATTTCTACTAATTATAAACACATTCATTTTTCTCTCAGCTAGCTTAAAAGCGTATGATCTACCAATTCCTTCTGATGCACCAGTTATGATGGCCCATTTACCACCATACTTGCCTGAAAAGTCCTTTGAATACCAAAACCTAGATGTACAAATAAACGTACGCTCTAGAAACAAGCTAGCCAAACATTTAATTACATTCAACACAATAAATCTGTTATGCATGTCATGGACAAACATGTGATTCACGCTAATATATTAGGTCTGTACACACAGCAAAGCACTTCAAGACCTGAAAAAAATACCAAAATTCCACTGAAGGGCTGGCCCAAGTCTGAAGTGAGCCTGCTAAGAAAAAGAAGAACAACGCTTTTTTGCATTCCACTAGGTGAAAAGTTGCTGCAAAAGCAAATAGAAGACATTCTATCGGTAGAAAATGGCGTCACACATTATGTGACGTCAATTTTTATCAATGGAATGTCTTCTTTCGGCTTTGACAAAATAAAAAATGTCAATAAAAACAAATACCGTAATGCCTCGATTAAGCGCCCCCTCGATTAAGCGCCCCCCTTTTCGCACAAATTTCAATAAGCGCCCCCCACTTGAGGCTCAAATACTAAATAAGCGCCCGTGCGCTTAATCGAGGCATCACGGTAAAGGGAGAAAGTAATACTTTACCGGTAAGAAAAAGGTGACAGCTTTTAAGGTGTAAACTTTAGTCGCTGTTAAAGTTTAGTCGGTTGAAATTTAACCCTATTAACACTAGGCTTTTTACTAGTGCTAATAGGGTTAGGTCACCTAAGGAAGATTTAGCCACTTTTTGCCGACAAGATCAGTTTGTTAAATCAGTTAGTTAAAAATAATAATATGAAGTATTATTTATTACAATATAATTAATTAACATGAGTTACAACCACATCACTGTCAGTTTATATTTTGCCACTTTTTGTTGTGTATTTTCTTATTATGATAATAATATTGCTTCTTCAAGTATAATATACACAATAACATGTTCCTTATATTATAAGGAACATGTTATTGTGCTATTATGTATGATTTAGGATGAATGAGCTGTAATGGCCGAAAAAAGTGTAGAAATAAAGTCGGATATAAATATAGGTCAGCCAAAAAATACGTCCGTTAAAAATACAGATTTAGTTGGTAGAAAATTTAGTCATCTAAGGAAAAATTCGTCACTTTTTGCAGGGTTTTTTTTACCGATAAGGTAATCTCCTTGACTAAAGATCTATTGACAAATACACGAAAACGAGGTGTTGGCTGTTCAAAGTAGAAACTTGTTACAATGTAATAACTTCCTTTTTGTGCAGTTACAGCACAGCATTTTTTTGAAAATGAAATTATTTGGATGGTTTTTTGTCACCCTAAGATACTTTGTATTCTTTGATTTCCATGTACCAAACTAAGTAAAAATTAGGAATAGAATTAGGAATAGGGCATTAACGTTTCAGCGAATCTCTCAAATTTTCAACAACAACAACAACAACAACAAAAAAATCTTACCTTGGAAGAATATAAGTTCTGAAAATAGACCAGCTTCTTATAGTGAATGTGAAAGCAACCTTTGTTGCATACGCCAAACCAAGTAGAGCTAACACATCTCTTGCGTAACCAAGTGATTCAAACATATCGTCCAAAACAGAAGTGATACTGTATTCATCTAAACTGTACATTTTTTCAGTTGCAACTCTATCGCATGGACGTAACAAGGATTATATTTTGTTCTAAACAGACAAAGTAAGATATCACATAACAAAAACTCATCAACCTCGTTCCCAGGGCTTCTTGCCCTTTCGAAACACGGAAGAGCGGCGGCCCTTTCTTTACCGCCCTTTCGTATTTGGAAAAGGCAAGAAGCCCTGGGAACGAGGTTGAAAAACTCATTAATCTCATAACAAAAAACTCATTAATCTAGTGGTAAGATATCACATAACAGAAACTCATAAATTCAATGGTCGAAATAAAAGTAAATAATCAATGTGGAAGAGAGATTTTTGAGCATAACTTCAAGCTTTATAACCGACAGTTATGCTCCAAAATCACTCCTCCACAGTGATTAAATACTCTTATTTCGACCACTGGAATCATGAACACTGGACATCTAAGGGACCATCTCAAAATTTCATTTCAAAAGCAACTTTTTTTCACAAAATGTAACTACAGAGAACGGTGTTTTGTCAGCAAGCTTGCAATGGATTGGTTTCTTTGATGCATATACAACATCGTTCACTCAGTGTACTCTTTTTTGTAAATTTTGTGGAAAAGATAACGTTTTGATTCTTCTGAATATTTTTTTTCAGTAACTAAAGATGTGAGATACTGTAGACTAAACACAACTACTGGACATCACCTGTAGAGGAGTGTCTTTTTAAAAAACACTCCTTTACAGGAGATACCCTGGCAATTATATATAGACTTGGTTTATTCACTCGTTCAAATTATTTTAAAGAAAAACATCAGTGGTCGAAATAAGAGTAAATAATCACTGTGCAGGACTATAAAGCCTGAAGTAATGCTTAAAAATCACTCCTCCACAGTGATTATTTACTCTTACCGTGACCACTGAGCATTGCCCAAATTTATAGAGACCATTTCAAAATTTCGTACAAAAATTTACAAGTTTATTGGAAGATTTTAAAAAAACTAAGTTTGGATCAAAATCAACTAAAATGAAACTGCACAGATCGGTTTTATATCGGGTGAAAACAGGTGAATCGAATTATTATTTGAATATCATAAAAGAACCACAGGCTCGCTCAGTTCCTGTTTGCCCCATTAATTACAATGGGTTCTTTCTGAAGCTCTGCGGTGGAGAGTGAACAAGCTTGGAATGGATTGGTTTCATCAAAAAAGACCTTACAATTTACATGGAAATGATCCTTATAGCAGTGTTTGCTGAAATGTTTTTGAACTCTTACATCAGAATGTGCTTGATCTCTTTGTTAAATTTGCTTAAAATTTCCTGCAAACACTCAGAAGAAACCATGTAACGAATAGCTATGTAGATCTAATTACAAACTTTGGGGTAACGAATATCTACGAAGAAAACTACTGAATTTACAATCTTGTAAATTAAATAAATAACTCAATTTTAAGATCATCAATACCCTCCTTCGCAGATTATTAAGTTAAAACATAAAATTATATTATCAAATTATTTTGTTCAACACAACTATAATGTCAAAGTAAGATAAAAAAAAATTGTAACATATTACCATGCATATAGGTGCCTCTCGTGTATATGCAGAACAAATTTTGTTTCAATTACGCAATACTCCAAATACCCTACAGTCTTTCGGATAAGTCCCTTATGACAGTCCCTGCTTTGCATGTAAAGTAGAAGGGACCATTAATAAAAGTAAGGCAAGAAACTTCTAGGCCATTGTTTCTTTTGTTTTCTCTTTTCCTTACAACATTTTTAAACAAGAGTTGGGTCTTATAAAATATAGGTGCCAGCGCGTCCGAAACAATTTTCAATTTTAAAATCTCTTAAATTTTGAAATATCAAATATAAGCACCTATATGCAGGGTAACAGCGTAAAATTATCAAATTCAAGTAAATTTACTATAAAATAAAATTGCAGTGATAGAAAATAATCGTTGTGGAGGAGGGATTTTTGACCATAGTTTCTGGCTTTGTAGCCTGAGGCTATGCTAAAAATTACACTTTCACAGTGATTATTTGCTCTTATTCCGATCACTGAATTGGTTATCTGAAAACCATGTATATAATCTGAAAAACAGTGATTCAGCAAGCCGGACATAACTGCTGACCATCATCTGTAGAGGAGTGTTTTTTGAGTATGGTTTTCAGCTTAAGCTTAAGCTGAAAACTATACTCAATAAACACTCCTCTACTGGTGATGTCCAGCAGTTATATCCAGGCTTGCTCAGGAAACATTATCTCTATATGTCTTCGTAAAATCTTAGCAGATTTTATACATCCAGTTTTCACAAAAAAAAGAGACTCTTCTCTGTTACCACGTGTGAATTATGTGTCTTGAATTTTTTCTGACAAATTTTTCCTGTGTATTATTGTTAGGGGATTCACAGCAAACCTTTCATGCAGTCAAACTTAGAAGTGAAAATAGTAATAATTTGCCTTGTTTGAATACCAGAAGTCGTAGAATGTTCCAATGAAAAATAGCAACCAAAAGGGAGAAAGTATTCAGAGACATGCATCTACCCGAGGGAGGCATATATTTGAGGGAGGCATCTACTTGAGAAGGGAGGGCATTTATGCAAAGTAATACAGTACAGTAATTTTATATACAAAAGTTTCAAAATATCAAAGACGTGAATTAAAAAACATTTAATTTCAATTGAAATGAGCTTAAAAAGTATCTGCAAAGGAGAGTGTTAATGAGATGCGATATGTTGACTCTTCTTCACAGATACTATTTAGACTTATGCTAAACACTGCAATATATATAAACAAGAATAAATACAAATGCACATCTGTATAATATATATATTCCACATCATTTCTCATCTTAATTGATTTGTTTCTTGATCCAATTTTTCCAGTATTTCAAAATGTTTTCGAGCATTCTTTATATTTAGAAGCGTAACAGCAGAAGCTAAGCGATAAATAAATAAATAATAAAAAAATTTACATCAAAAGAACACATCGTCATTCTTACTTTTTCTTCAAGTTGAGTTTCACACGTTTTTAAGATGTTCTTAATTATTTTCTAACTGGTCTGGGCAACAAAATAATACCAAAAAAAAATCAAAAATATCACCTCTTATCATAAATTTATATTACTGAAATCTCTAAAATTTGAGGAAGAAGCTTCCCCAAAATACAAAATTCAAAATGGATGCCAACAATAAAGATTCATGGTCAAAGTTTCATAGGAAAATGTCAAAAAGCATTCACTTTTTCCCTATGATTAGCGTATAAAATTAAACTGAATGTGATCAAAGTCTCATAGAAATGAAATTATCGAAAAAGTCTCCAATTCTCAACTTATGATTTGAGTGTAAAATTTTAGTAAATGTGGTCAAAACCTTATACAGTAGAAATCACATTTTTAATAAATATTCTGTCTCCATTTCTCCCCTTATGGTTTGGGTTTAAAATTTTAATGAAATTATCCCTTTCTCGCGGATAAGTATCCCGAGTCAACAAAAGGAAGAAAAAAATTGCCAGTGGTCTCGTTATATATTGCTTAGAATTCTGAAACCAAATTTCAAGATGGTACCACACCTTTTCGGTCAAGTGGACCAAAAATGCAATTAGGACCCTTTTTGCCTGAGAGTCAGCACCTAAGTGGAAGAAATGGATTTTTTTTTGCAGGTCCTTTTAAAATAATGCCTTGCATGCTGGCACCAAATTTCAAAATGGTAGCACTTTGAAAACAGCGGGATGCTACTACTGCCGCAAAGTGCAAACTTTTTGTTTGGTGGGCTAAAAATTCAAAACTTCACGCAGAACAGATTAATAATACAAATAAAGTACTTACGAATTGTGGTATCAGATAAAACCACCATAGCATAAGTGTTTGGTGTAAACACATCAACGAAAGCTGAAAATGAACTATTGCAAACTTCCATGCTATGAAATTGTGTATGTAATTTGCTGCAAGAAAAAAAGGAAATATTGGTGAATAATTTGTTCACAATTTCTCCATAGCAAATATTAATAAATGTGAAAACAATTACATCATTCCAGCCAGTTGGAATGATGCCAAAACTAATTGAAAAAATGCAACTTTATGCCAGAAGCCTTAATATTACTGCCGGACATCACTGAAAACTATACTCAATTAAAGGTATAGTATTGAAAGTAGCCTACCAAACCAAGTGAAAGTTAAACCTAAGCACAAAAATATGATTTGTATACACACCTACGTCAGTGTTTGAAATACCTTAAGGGAAGAAATTTTGGCGGGAATTTAATTTGGCGGTTGGCAAAATCGGCATATTTAGTGGGAATTTAATTTGGCAGTAGACCAATTTTTTTAAATTTGGCGGGAATTTAATTTGGCGGTTTTGGGTAAGTTTTGACAGTTAAAGCCGCTGCGACACACTGATCACGTGACTTTGAATTAAGTTAGCTCGGGGACGGAATAGACAGATGTTTTCAAGTTTTTAGCGTTTTTTAGACTGTTTAGATCGTGTAAATATTTA
>JAULBZ010006412.1:0-12407 GCA_032360805.1 Neoturris breviconis
AGGGCTCGAAATAACAGCTGGTCATCACTGTGGAGGAAAGATTTTTCAGAATAGTTTCAGCCAACTTGGCTGAATATATTCTGAAAAATCTCTCCTCCACAGCGATGACCAGCTGTTATTTCGAGCCCTGCAATGTCATTGGCATTTCTTGAAACACATATTCCCCAAATTTATTTTTTCAAAGTTTAGCTTCTTTGAATGCGATTAAAAATAAATATTTTTGACAAGAAAATAAGAAGACCATCAATACCACCACATGTATAAAAGAGGTCAAAATAATAACCAAGCCTAAACTATAATCAAAAACACTCTTCCACAGGTGATGTTCAGCAGTTATATTCAGGTTTGATAACAAATAATCAAAGTGGGGGAATGAATAGAAACTCAGTACTGAAGATCTGCATTTTAATGACACTAAATCAGACAACAGCACAACTTACATTATAAGCTACATAATCATTTCCTTCTGCTTTCACCGAGCATACAAATCTTAATTATAACTGCCGGACATCACAGGTAAAATCTAGCAGTTATATTCAGGTTTGAGAGACACTCCTCATTACATGAAACATTAGAAAGTGCTGAAAATAATCAAGTGGTTGAAAGAAGAGTAAATAATCACTGTGAAGGAGAGATTTTAGCATAGCCTCAGGCTTTGTAGCTTGAGGCTATGCTCAAAAATCCCTCCTACATAGTGATATTTTGAAAAAACAGCAATGTCCTGGGGTGGTATTTGCACATGTGATTACACTTTTTATATGAAAGTACTCAGAATATCCAGAAAAATAAGAAATAAATAAATAAGAAATGTTTAGGCTGAGATCTCAAGGGAAACTTTTTTGCTATTATATATACTGTATCATTTACATAACAATAACCTTCATAGAGAATAAAAGCAACAAGATTTTTTTACAGATTTAGTATGTATAAGTTAGGCTTCACAATCACCAAAATTTGATAAATAACTTATATAACAGTACAAACTTTACAAGTTTGCAAATAAGAAAACAAGAAATTCTGAGCCTAAAGTTAAAAAATGCAGAACATCACATGCGGAGGAGTGCTTCAAAACTGACAATTATATCCAAATACACTGCTCCACAGGTGATATTCAGACTTATTAATTGTTCTTATTTCAAGCACTGATATACTAACCAAGATAACTGATTTAACTCTTAAAAAAGCCCCAAAATATCACCTGTGGAGAGTGTTTTTAGTAGTTTTCAGTTTCAAAGCTAAAAACTGTACTAAAAAAACATTCCTCTAGCAATTATTATGAGGCTTGCCTATATGACCTTAAAGTCTTGAAACCAAAAATATTAAAAATCACAGGAAATGATATTAAAACATCTATGTACAGGAAATGTTTCCAAGTTACTAACTAAATTATTGTTTTTACAACTATTTATTTACACAAACGTAAATCATTATATAAACAAACAAGCCAAATCGGAAGTAAATACAAAATAAGTCCTCACTACAACAGTTTTTATTTACCTTTACAAAATATAGTCTTGTGGAAAATGTAAAAAGTAAATACATGGAATGTAAGGTTATGTACAGAGAGAGCATTGAGCCAACATTCTTGAAATTTAGAGCATCCACAGTGTTTGAAATAAGAGCAATAATCACTGTGGAGGAGTGATTTTTGAGCATAGCTTCATGCTATAAAAAATCCCACCTTCCTAGTGATTAATTACACTTATTTTGCCCACCGAAACCAATCGATCGATTTCATCAGTTATTGTTGCCACTGAGAATTGTACATTTCCCGATGGGCAAAAACATGTTCAAAGTCCGAAGTAAATATACTTCAACAATGTTGAAAATGTTGTTCTAGCATCTTTACTGCAGACTTTGAACATGTTTTTACCCACTGGGTTATGCAAAAAAGTGAAAAAGACGAGGAAATGAATTCCTGAATTAAAATGGGAGATATGAATAAACGGGGAAATCATTTAAAAGGAGAGTTGCATGTTTTTCATGTTTTTGTAGGTGTGGATATTACCAGTTATATTCAAAATTCAATATGCAAAAAATAGGTTTTAAAAAAGAAGTTATTTCTGGCAAAGGAGGGTTTAGAATATGAAAATGAATAAAAACATATAAAACGGAAATAGAATAAGAAAATGAATAAGCCATCTTTCATTTATACCAGAAATTACAGGTGCATGGATATATATCCCATATATATTATTTTATCAAAAATGAGGTCATCAAATAAAAGGGGAACTGACCTTCATCTGCCTGCTAAATGTTGGCTATTATTACCAAAATATTGACCAGGTTTCCCTAAACGTAGCTACACACTCAACATATGTACACAATAATGATCAAATGAATATGAAAGTCGTTCAAACTACAGTATAATGCTCTTTTTTATTAGGAGCCATCTCCAAAATTTGTTTCAAAAAGCAAATATTTTAGCAGCTTTAAAGAAGTCAAAATCAATAAATTTGAGAGGAATTAATCTATGATGAAGAGTGTTAAGTCAACGAGCTTGCAATTGATTTGTTTCTGCGGTACGCTTCTTCCCCAATAAATTACTGCAGAGGAGTATAGTTTTGTAGCCTGAATATTCTCAAAAAACACTCCTCCACAGTGATTATTTACTCTTATTTCAACTAAAGCATAAAACAAACCAATCAATGTACACATAACAAATCCATAAAGTTACTGCAGTTTCAACGTAAAAAGTTGATATACAAGCCTGAATATAACTGCCGGACATCACCGGACATCGCTAGGGGGTTGGATTTTAAAAAAGAAAAATTCCTTACAGTACAGTATATACAGAATCCAGATTCCCCCATTTTTCTGATTTTGTTTTCAGCTTTGGGAAAATTTGATTGATATCTATTTATAGCATATACTGTAGTTAAATTTTTAGTTTCCAAGATGTTGCTGCAAGCCTATTTGAAATTAGATATTGTTATCTCTCCTCGATTGGAAACATGAAACTTCAAGTTGCTACGTTGTGTATTTAATTTACATGTAATAGTTATAAAGCTCTACAAAAGTATTGAGCGCTCTCGCTTACACCTTCCAAACCCACGCAATATATTATATATATATATACATCGTATCAAATTTTTTTCTTTGAAAATACTTTAATACTGTTGATCCCATAATATACTTTGTGTAGCTAAGTTTGTTATATTTTGTATTATAAAAGTAGTCATTCATTTCTTTGTTGGTAAAATTCAGGACATATAAAAATCTAAAGTTATATATCAAGCATCACTATATACTATACTCAAAAAAACATTCCTCCACAGGTGATATCCGGTCAGTTATATTCAGGCTTGTACAGTATATTAACTTTTTACGTTGAAACTGGAGTAACTTCATGAATTTGTTATGTGTACATTGATTGGTTTGTTCTATGCAGTAGTTGAAATAAGAGTAAATAATCACTGTGAAGGAGTTTTTGAGCATATTCAGGCTACAAAACTGTACTTAAAATTTACTCCTCTGCAGTAATTTATTGCTCTTATTTTTGCCACTACTGTACGTAAGGGACCATCTCCAAAATTCGTTTCCAGGGGAAGAAGCGTACCCGAGAAACCAATCAATTGCAAGCTTGTTGACTTAACACTCTTCATCATAGATTAATTCTTCTCAACTTTATTGATTTTGACTTCTTAAGCTGCTAAAATATCTGCTCTTTGAAACAAATTTTGGAGATGGCTCCTAATAAAAAAGAGCATTACAGTATACTGTAGTTTGAATGACTTTCGTATTCATTTGATCACTATTGTGTACATGTGTTGAGTGTGAAGCTACATTTAGGAAAACCTGGTCAATATTTTGGTAATACTAGCCAACATTATGCAGGCAGATGAGGGTCAGTTCCCCTTTTATTTGATGACATCTTTTTTGATAGTATAATATATACAGAATATCAATATATATCCATGCATCTGTAAAATAAAGAGAACGACGTTCATATTTCGCTGTAAGCTG
This sequence comes from Neoturris breviconis, assembly GCA_032360805.1. Lineage (NCBI taxonomy): Eukaryota > Metazoa > Cnidaria > Hydrozoa > Anthoathecata > Pandeidae > Neoturris > Neoturris breviconis. The sequence goes on from JAULBZ010006412.1 coordinate 3,967, forward strand.
TATATATCCTAAATGTTTCTAATGTTTTACCAGATTACAGTTCTATGTACAGTAGGTCTTATAAGGAACCATCTCTAATATTTGTCTCGAAAAACAGATACAGTATATTAACAGCTTTCAACAAAATTGGTGATGCTCCCTGTGGGTGTTAGGAATATGGCTGAGGAATAAGGACTTAAAGCTACTGTCTTAGGGGCCGTCGGTAATAGAGTTTCCTCATTTTTAACGGCTTTAGAACGTTTGGGTGGGGGTGGTGTAACTGGGAGTCGTTAATATTTTGAAAAAAAAAAGTAAGAAAATGTCTCAAAGCACAAATTGCATCCTTTCGCAATCATTCTTCATTAAAAATAGCAGAAATGAGTCATATCACCTCTTTTCGCTATCCCAGCTCGCATCTATCATATGTATTTGTTAGATTGATATTTTGAAAATTTACCGACCAGAGCTACCTGTTCAGAACATGCTTTACATTAATGTTACCGTTTAGACTGCAAAGATTTTGAACAATCCAATCGGGTCGGGGGAATACAATTGGTAGCAAACTTAATAGCCGACAGCCAAGGGAAATTTGGAAGGTAAGCATGGATTGCTTAAAGCCGGCGCCAGCAAACAAAGTTTTTATGTGTCTTAAATATTTCTCAGGCTAGGGGGAGGGGTCTGACCTTAATAACCAGCCGTTAAAAATGGGAAAAATCAATTACTGACGGCCCCTTTAGCTAAAAACAGCAATCAGATTTGTGTAGCACTAGCTCATTCAAACTTCTTTTGACAAGCTATAAAAATAATATATTGAGTTACACTAGTCTCCAAAAGTCATGTGTTTCTGCTATATCTACAACTATAGCAAAATATTTTGATACTTTTCCTAATCATGGTTTCACCAAACAACTTGGAGAAACTGAACTGACCACTGACAAGAGGAGGGTGCCAATCCCCTGTTGGTCCAGAGATTCGAAAAAAAATATTGGTTTACCCCTAAATTACCCTCTTATCCTTTTCTTTCTCTATTTTCCAGCTGAGTTTTTAAACAGAAAGAGAACGAGAAACAGTTTGGGGAAACTCCCCCAGAATTAATTGCGGACACCGCTGTGATTAAGTTCACCGTAGTTTGATTGGTCAATGTTTTCGTGGCTACGTAATATTTTGAAACACAATCGATATTTGAAAACTGCCGATTATTCAAAAATTAAGCCAATCATATCACCAAAATTTAAATTATCTAGAACGAATGAAAGTGTCCACGATTTCTAGGGAAAAGACAATAGATTTAGATTCGTATTTATCCTGCCGAGTTTCCCCAAACTGTAGGGGACAGCAATAGATCAAATATTATTAATCAAGACAATAACGCAGCAATGTACCCCATACAGTTTGACTTCATAAGGCGCGAAGGGGCCTTCAAAAATTTAATTTAGGCACTCCTAACCCACTCGGTCTTTCAAAATACAGATCAGCTTTGTCGATTCGGTTAAAATTCTTGTATCGAAAACTGGGGGAATTTCCCAACTTGATAGTCATTACGAATTCACCCTAAAAAATCCCCAGACATGTCCGGCATGTGTCCAGGGTTTTGATAAAAAAAAATACCCCCGTGAATGTCCAGGGATCGGCACCCTCCTTCCTGTGACAAAACTGCACTACAAGATAATGTTGTGATACTGATTTATTACGAAAATAATTAATTTAAAAAAGCTAACTTAGTGGCATTGAAGACACAAACAAGAAGGGGAAGATGTCATAATGATAATAACCTCCTCCTTCCGGCCTAAACTGAATAATCGAACGTTCTTCCGCGGGGAAGAACATATCCGATGCATATAAAACCACATAAAACCACCACACGTGTCCGTGTGTATTTGGCGTTGTATCGGCTGCTTGGGGCATTGAGAGTGATATAGTTTTAAGAACGAAATGGTCAAGAAAAGAAACTAGACTGGAATAACTGGAATAGAATTCTATCCTGCATGTCATTTTGTTTGATCTTTCGTTACTTTCGTTTGTGTTCGCACAGGACATTCTGCTCGCTTCTTACATCATGTTGTTGTTTATTTTTTAGACTGGAGTCGGACGTTTCAGAGACCAACCGCGGCTAAAATCGGAAAGAATCGGATAATCGGGAAAACAGAACTCAATGTTTTGGTGACAGCTTTGTAGCCTGATTTACAGACAATGATCGATCCTCTCTCTTAGTCTGTTTACTTTTGCAGTTAATTTAATACATTGAATTCAGAATTTATTAACACGAAATGCGTTAATGTAACTTGGTCTGTGGAAGAGGCTACAGCTTTGCTGATCTTTGCAAAACATTTGCTGCTGTTATCAGGAAAATATTAGCCTACCATTTCGACCTTTCGCTTTCTGAAGGGCTAGAAATGTAGGCTAGAAAATATGTACTGACCCAAACCTATCAACATTACTCCAAGCTTTTTTTGCCTGCCATCTTATTCCACTCGATAAAAATTGGTGTTGGTGAAATACTTAGACGTATTGAAGGTAAAGCTGTCTTCGGTAGGCTCTCTACAAGTCGGCGCTGGTCACCAGGGTTATTACGAAGCAGCTGTACATGCAATGCATCAAATATTTCAAGAAAAAGAGACGGAAGCTGTTTTACTAATAGATGCATCTAATGCATTCAACTCAGTGAACAGAGATGTTTCTACACAATATCAGTGCTGTTTGCCCTGCTATTGCAATCTATGTTAAAAATTACTCCGCAATACCATCAAGGTTATTCGTTATTGGAAGGCTACGAAATAAAATCTTCAGAGGGAACAACTCAGGGAGATCCCATCGCCATTGCAGTGTATGCCATTGCAACAACCTCGTTCCCAGGGCTTCTTGCCTATTCCGTGTTCGAAAAGGCAAGAAGCCCTGGGAACGAGGTTGCAATTCACTTATTTTGATGATAATACAAATAACAAGCAGATTACCCGATACAAGATCTAAAACGGTAGCCTATGCAGATGATTTTACAGCGGCTGGTTCGATTAGCAATTTGAAATATTGGTGGGACACTTTATGTACAATCAAGTTTGGTTATTATCCAGAAGCTGGCGATACCAAATACCAGAGACCAATATATATCTGAAAAAATCACCCAATGGTCTCTTGAATTACATATGCTTAGTGAAATTGCAAAAATCGAACCCCAAGCGGCAAATAGTTGCTTTGTTAGTGGTTATAAACCTGAGTTTACTTACACCATCAGAACGATACCGAATATTGAACATATACTCACAGAAATCGATAATATCATATTAACTGAGTTCATACCATCGATCACTAATAGAGTTGTGACAAACGAATTAGAACGGAAATTAATCTCGCTACCAACAAAGTATGGAGAATTCCTTATTGATCACTGAGCATCTTTGTAACAAAATTTTTAGCCAAAACATAAAATACTAAACCCAGCAAAACCCAGCGAAACGACAAGATTCTACAGGAATTGAAAACAGAAATGTCCCCTATGCAAGAGCGCATAAACGAATTAAATCGTGAAGCTGGAGGTAATGAATAAACAATATTTTTGGGATCTCATTCGCATTAGATATGGTTGGGAACTATCACGTTTACCTGAAAACTGTGAATGCGGCACTAACGTTAACCTTGAACACGCATTATCCTGCAAGAAAGGAGGATTCGTTACTCTTCGTCACAATCAAATGCATATTATAACAACCAATTTACTGAAAGAGGTGTGTCATGATGTTTCCGTTTAGCCACACCTCCAGCAGTTAACTGGCGAATCTTTAAAGGAACGCTCTGCCAACGCATCTACAGGTAAGATTGGATGTTAGTGCTCAAAGTTTCTGGATTACAGGTCAAATGGCATTTTTTGATATGAGGGTTTTCAACCCAATCGCCAAGAGATATGTAAACAAAGAACTTCCTAAAGCATATGACATCAATGAAAAAGAAAAGAAAAAAGCATCTAACGAACGTGTAATGCAAGTCGAGCACGGAAGATTCACACCACTCATCATGTTTGCATCTGGAGGCATGGGTCGCAAGTGTCGAAGGTTCTATGCTCGCCTTGCAGAAATGATTTCTGAAAAGCGAAAGTTATTCTCTGATCACATCGTGGATAAGACGAAAGATCTGCTTCGCTTTAAAGAATTTAATCTGTATGTTTATACGAGGTATAGTCGTACTGTCTTCTCAACTAAATTGAAATCGTCACTTTCAGAAGACGCAAAAGTTAGTGAAATCATCTCAAGTATTAGTAAATTGTTTAAATTCGCCATATGCTGACCAAATATTTCACTACCCTATGCTAATCTTTACCTGTAAATATTACGATTTTTAAAATATATCGTATTTTGGAGGAAGAATTTTGGTACCATCAGGTTGGTCTTGAAAGAAGCATATTGACGAAATCACCGATGAACAGCACTGCAATAAAAGTCATTCACTTCATACCAAGTCTATTGCTACAGAACCCAAGTAAGTCATCTAAATCAAAAGATCACTCAAAAACAAAGGTTAGATCTATGGAAACGAGAATAAATTAATGAGCTGTTGCGAGAATCAGAAACCATCCAACAGAGATTAAAAAGTGATAGTGTCAATACTAATATTGCGCAGCAGCTGTCAAAACAATTCGTCAATCTAATGAACAAAGGAAATATAAATGGAGCACTAAAACTCTTAATCAACAATGTGTCTAATGGTATCTCGCCTTTAAATGAAGAAACGCCAAAGCTATTACAACAAAAACATCCATATACAAATGAGATAAGCGATGCAACTCTGTTGCAAGGTGAAATTACAGAAGTACACCCAATCTTATTTGAACAGATTGACGAAGATATGATTAAACAAGCCGCACTTAAAACTAAAGGGGGTTCTGTTCCTTCAGGATTAGATGCTGATGGATGGCGAAAGATTATCGCTTCGAATAATAATGGAAATGCAAGTATAGATTAACGAAGAGCATTTTCAGAAATGATCATGATTGCTATGCACCAACAAAATACCACTAGAAAGTGATCCATTGAAGCGTTCCTTGTTTGCTGTTTAATTCCATTATTTTTGGTTTACGACCAATTGGAGTAGGTGAAGTGCTACGAAGAATTGCTTGAAATGTTGCAAGGAAAATTGTCAAGCAAGATGTTTGTAAATCAGCAGCAGGCTCGTGCTGGTCACGAGAGTGGAGGAGAAGTCGCAGTGCACTCAATGTATGGTATTTTTAAATTAGATGATACCGAAGCAATACTACTAGTAGATGCTGACAAGGCTTTCAACTCTATCAATAAAAAAGTTCTGCTACATAACATCCAATATATCTGTCTTTCTATACATACGTTTATATTTAACTGCTACAACGTTCCTGCTCGTTTATTTGTGATTGGCGGTAAAAAAATTAGGTTCCAAAGAAGGTACCATTCAGGACAACCCAACAGCCTGGCTACATACGCATTGGGAATCGTAACACTTATTGACTCTTTGTGCAATTTAGATAACAGTGCGAAGATGGTTGCTTTTGAAGACGACTTAACAGGTGCTGGTACATTGGAACAACTTAAAATATGGTGGTTAAAATTATTAGATACTGGTCCAAAATATAAAATTATCCAAAAACCACTGTGAAAGATGAAGTTTGAAAGTTTGAAAGCGCTAAATAGATATTTTGTGGCACAAGCATTTAAATTACGTCAACTGGTCAACTTCATCTAGGAGCTGTCTTTGGAAGTCAAAGCTATAAAGAACAATATGTGACAAGTTTAGTTATCAGATCAAGCCTGAATATAACTGCCGGACATCACCTGTAGAGGAGTTTGTTTTGAGTGTGGTGTTTAACTTAAACGCTGAACACTATACTCAAAAAATACTCCTCCATAGGTGATGTCCGGCAGTTATATTCAGACTTGCAGATGAAAAAAACGAACTATAAACTCTTTCTAAGATAGCAGAAATTCAACCACAGGCCTAGCTTATGCTACGTATACTCATGGATATAAAGAAAAATTCACTTATTTTATGAGAGCCATATTGAATATTGAAAAACACATACAACAAGAAGTTGATGAAAAACAGAAAATCGATGAAATGAAGCAAGGCTCGATGTAAGAGCAAACGGTCTTTGGATTAAGGGACAAACAACATTCTTTGACATCAGGGCCCAGTTGTTCGAAAGTAGTTTAATCCTCGATTAAATTGTCTTTTCACGACATTTAATTGGTAGAAGGTAGTTTTAATCCAGGTTTAATCCTAGATTAGCGTTAATCGGCTTTCGAACAACTGGGCCCAGGATATTTGATCCAAATGCAAAGTATATCAAAACCAAGCTCATCCCCAGCCCTTTTTGGGTTTTTTAAAATTTTTCTCGGACCTTATTCCGAGAAAAATTAAAAAAAAGTCAAAAGGGGCTTGGGACAAGCTTGTATCAAAACAATATCCTTAAAAATGTTATGCCAAGAACGAAATAGAGAAGAAACGCCAACATCATCACGGTAGTTTCTCTCCATTAGTTTTCACCTTCAACGGCGGCATGGCAAATTAATGCAAGAAGTTTTATGCTAGATTGGCTGAATTGTTATCTGTCAAGAGAGAATCTGATCGCGGTTTAGTACAGTAATGGTTAAAAAATAAAATTAATTTCGCACTTCTCTGATCAATGCTGTCATGCCTAAGAAGTTCACCATCAATTAAATGTGTAGTTCCAGAAGTAGATGATATCGAAATTGCAGAACAAGTTGGCAACGTCACTGAATTTTGTTATTATTACCATTATTATTATTATTCTTACACAAACGTAAAGCACACACACCAACATTCAGTTTGAGTTGAAAAATTGTTTAAATCCAGTGAAAGGAGGTCTGGAATATATATATAGATTTATATATAGATTTATAAGAGTCGAGCATGGAAGTTTTACGTAGCCTCTTCCACAGACCATGGTCGATTCTTCCAGATATCACTTAAGAGAGAGGATCGACCTTCGTCTGTAGTTCAGGCTAGTTTTACGCCACTCGTTGTGCCACGTCGGCCACTGTTGGCATGGGCCATGAACGTCAATTTTATGGTTGCCTCTCTGAAATGTTGGCAAAAAAGCGAAATTAAAATTATTGCCTTAATACTTCGAGGGTAAGAATAGAAATTTGCTTTGTGCTTATGAATCCTGTATGTCTGTACAATGGTGGACCTTTAATCCACGATAAATCGGAAAAGCAAGGGAGTAAAGTTCAAAATCAAAATATTTTAGTCTAAAAATCAATCTTAGTACTCTCGATTATCCTAGATTTTGTCATAGCCACGGCTCTTTGAAACGTACGATTCCAATTTGTCTCTAAAATTACGGAAAGTGAACAAAAGACAGGATTCCTGAAAATAATTTAAAATGAAAACAGAAATTACTGGAACCCGGTTGGTTCCCAACGCCTTTTGATTTTTTTCATACTTTCTCTTACAAAAAAGTTAAAAGGCGTTAGGAACGAAATTGTAGCTGAGCGTTATGGCCAGGATTGAATATTTTAAATCAATAAAACTTGTTCAATGTCGTTTTGCTCAAAGTTGTTTTGCTCACTGCTATAATCATTGAAGAATATTGAAGCTTTTTTTCTCTCAGTTCTCACTCAGCGCTATTTGACCTGTGGTCGTGAGGTGAAATTTACCTCTCTGTTTGTATTGATGATACTATGCAAATACTGGCACATCATGACAACCTCGTTCCCAGGGCTTCTTCTCTCTTGACGTTTAACTCATAGTTGACATCATGAAAGACTACTGAGTACTACTGTACAGCTCCGCATCCGGACTTTGTTAACTTGCATTTGTATTGTCATGGTAACCAAGTTACAACCGTCGTAATTCATATTTTTGAAAATTTATTCATGCTTTCAAGCATATTTATTCAAGCATATTTTCCATACCAATAATATTGTTGTAAAAAACGTATTTAACTAGCTAACAGATTTAATCGAAAACGGACTTCAAAAATCTTTTCTAGTACTCAAGTAATCAAATATTTTGAACCCAAATCAAACAAAGTCTGACATATCACCATATGTTAATTATGACGTCATAGCAAACTAATAACGTCATCAAAAATATGGCAGTTAATATTTCTTTTGTAATAGTTACCATTGTGTCAATAGCATATTCTCATTAAAAAGACTTAAAAAATTTCAAAATACCGCAGGTCAGATAGGGTTAAGCCTATGGGTTAAAAATTTCCTCGAATAAAAAGTTCAACCGATGATAATTTTTAGTCAACTGTATGTTTAACCGATAAAGTACGCAGCTATACTAATATTCCGCAAATGTAGACTTTAACGCAATTTATAGGAAATCCAATTTCCCGTTGACCAATTTGAAATTTGTCACATGTGCTCCCAAATTAAAGTCGCATAATCACCCTATTTTGTCAAAATTCCAAAATCGATGTCAAGTTCATTATTGACAATTGCTGATCAAGCCCTGAAGATTTGAGCATTTAT
>JAULBZ010006413.1:0-12407 GCA_032360805.1 Neoturris breviconis
CGAGCGATACAAATAAACAGCTTCGCCCGCTTCCCGTTCGGGCAGCCATATTGAAATTCTTGTCTCGCTTATTTTTTCTCTCGCTACTATCACCTGCAAAAAATACCTGAACAAGCAGGGCGCAAAAGTACGCCACAGGCGCAAGAATAGCGCCGCGGGCAGGAATTTTTAGTTTTTTGGCTTTGTGGACGCTATTTTAACGGGAATTGAATGAAACACAAATGGAAATGGTAGATTTTGATGTGCCGCACCCTACACGTGGTGGCCCTGTTCGGGAATTTCAAAATCCGCGCCGCTAGGCCCGTTTTAAAATTTCTTTTGATTTTTTTGATGGGAAAACGCGAATGGCTTGAACGGGACCACCCCTCGTGCTATTCTACAACATATTCTGCTTCTTTTACCGCATAGCGAAAAATAGCGATTATCGCTCGGTGAATTTTTCAAACATTAACGTGTTTTTCTTACGGAAACCAATAAGTTTTATATAATATGTATGTATCAAGGAGGGTTCCAGCTTTCCAGGACAGTTTACTTCATCAAGTAAGAGTAAGTTTAGCTCAAGTTATATAGCTAATTGAAATATTCAAAATTTTGACTTTTTTTTTCGTAAATCCCGGAAGGTCATGTCCGCTATTTCCGTAAATGAAACATCGGTGATCCCACCCTGGTCCCTTTTTACACACACACACGGGTGAAGCCTACATTTTGATTTTGATTGCAGTGAATTTGTTTGAAATATTTCCTTTAGGCCGTTTAGGGGGGTGGGGGTGGAGGTCTTGAGGGGGTACAGTATGGGAGCCGTTAAAAATTTGAAAAAATCTCTCTAAACACCTATCGCATCTTTTCGCATTCATTTTTTATTGAAAAATAACAAAACAAATAACATTCCGCGCCCCGTTTAGCGATAATATAGATGGATATAGCAAAAATTTATCCTCTTATTTTTTCTATGGCTGTTAAAAGAGGGAGGGGTTATTAAGCCTTTAACAGTCTAAAGCCGTTAAAAAATATGCAAAACGATTGTCGATGGCCCCTTACATTAAAACTTTTTACCATGACACTTTCACAACAGAGTGTTTAAAGAACCGGGAAAAAGTCTCTTATTTACTGATGGGTAAGGGTTAGGTCAAGCAGTCATGTACATATGTTCATTTTAAGAAGAGACAATTGAGAGAGTTTTAATCAGTAAATAAAGAGATTTATTCACGGTTCTTTAGACACAGCGTTTTTACAAAAAATGGACTTCAGAATGACTTCCTCATGCAAGAATAGCTAAATCACTGGAATAAAAAGCAAATGAAAGGTGAATAAAGGCATTTTGGCTTTGTGGACGCTATTTTAGTGGTGATTATATAAAAAAACAAATGGAAATGGTAGATTTTTGCTTTTTGCGAGGATGACGGAATGCTACACTTTTGAATTAGGGTTTATCCTCACTATTATTTGTAACTAAAACAGCCGTAGCGCTACTTGTTTACATCTACTCGCAAGTAATACTTCTCTTAAGAACACTTTTCTGTACACATTTTGGTGAGGATATGCAGACAAAAAGTGACCATTGTAAAGTTCATCGCTAAATGTACTGTATATAGCGAAAGGTCACAGTATTGGAAACACTACAATAACTTCTCTATCGAAAATGTAAACTTACGTAGGGATGTCACTGCAGTTGTTTCAAAAAAGGCAACATTTAAGAGCGATCCCTTTCTACATAAACTTTCGTATATCATTTTTCTGCTAGAGAACTCTTTACATACAAAACAGGAGCAATATATTCAAACATAGACATATTTTACTTATTTAGAATTTCAACATTTCAGGCCAGAAAGCATTTTTGCTAGTGTACTTTACTATGTCAAGATTATAGAATTCTTAGCATATGTCTCTCTTAAAAGTGGAAATCGAATATACTACAGTGCCTATAGCATACGTATGCCTAAAATAAAATCATTGAGTTTGAAGCTATGGTCAATGGATGAAGCTGTGATCAATACTAAGCAGACACAGTCCGTTAAAAGAGAAAAGTCTTTTGTCGATACTCCTTGAAGCATTAAGAAATAATAGAATCGGGAGGAATTGTAATGGACCGTTATTAGGTGTGTGGGTACTGCAGGTGGCATAATGGTGGTTTGAGTATAAATGTGGCCCCCCAGCTTGGATGTTGAGACTGCAGTGGTTTCCTTAGTTTACTTTGAAATCTGACATGGGAAAATGTTACAGTCATCATAGTTGTAACTCATACAGTAGCTGGCACTGACATAAGTAAGTAACAGCAGGTGAAAGATTATTATTTTTCTGTGATTTTAGTTGCTGCTATTGATAATTGTGCATCTGAAGCTTTAGCAAAAGTTCAAGAGAAGTTGCCTTTTGTAAACCAAACACCAGCTGAGGTATAATATGCATTATAAACATGTAAAATGACTGTATTTTATAAATATTGTCGAATGTACAGTACCTTTACAGTATCATTTTTATTAGAACTTTGGTAGGAAGCGTTCAAGAGAACACATACTAACAGTTCGATTTGGTATACTATGGACCAAATTCTGAAAGTGCTAGCATATAGGTAACAAACAGCTTGAGAGAAGCACTTATTTTGAGAGGGAGTACCTGATTGAGCATTTATTTGATCAAATATGGACTGATACGCAAGAGAGTTGTTAAACTTGATTGAGCATTTATTTAATCAAATATGGACTGATACGCAAGAGAGTTGTTTAACATCTTGAAAGTCTGGTAGCATTTATGCAACAATTCACAACAATCTCTTTTAATTTTGTCAATGCTATTCCATCCCCGCATCAACGTTTTCTTTATTTTTTAGATTGCTGAATCAGCAAAAACTAGTGCCGTTAACACTGCCAACTACTATCTTGGGAAAGTGCAATCATCATCATTAGGTCAACAAACAACAAAGCAGGCTGACAATGCAGTATCATTCTCTGAACTTATGGTTGAGATTTGTTTCCCCACCGATGGCAGTAATCCTGATGATTTAAAAGAACTTGAAAAAGCTGAAGAAGATGAAGATAAAGGGCTGATGGTTCGTGCTGGTAATCTGAAGGATCGAGCATACAGACGTGGAACAAGAAAACTCATGTCGTACAAACCAGTAAAAACAACAATTGATACAGTAAGTTTTTGCTATGACAGCTGAGTATTTAAACTTTTAAATGTGATTAATTGTTGTTTGGTACAAAGTAATCAATCAATTATCGATGGTCTCACTCCTCTGCAGATAATGTTCTTGCTTAGTCACCAGCGGTATCAAAATTGTGCTGGATATAACCTGTATACCGTTATCAAAATGGCCCTGGATATGTCCCTGTAGTGTTAGAAATAATAGTGATTATTTGTTCTTATTTTAAACACTACTTATTTCAACCCCTCATCTAGCTATTATTTGTGTTAACCCTCATCTTGTTATTCCTTTTAACTGTTGGTTGACTGTCCATCTGGTCAATTGTGGATGTCAGTTGCTTACTAATCTACTTTTAGCTCTTCTTCTTTGTGTTGACTCAATATTCTTTGCCTTATAGGTTCAGTATGCTCAAACTCAAATCGCAGAAATGACAGAAAAATTAAGACAAGGGACAAATTATGTCACTGAAAAATCTTGTGAAGCAAAGGATACTATCACTGCCAACTATCCTGAGATCAAACAAGCTGTTCAGTATACTGTTAGTGAAGGAAGGAAATTGTTGACAGAAAACTGGGATCATGTTTACAAAACTACAATGTTTATTCCGAGGAAAGCAATCCAAGTAACAGGAGAAGTTTACATATCCGCACAAGAAATTGTTTTTGCTTACACTAAGGTAAACACTCCAGTGTTCCATTATACTTTTCAGCTTCGCTGGAGTAGTTAGTGACGTTTCATCGCTTATACAAAAAACCTTAAGTCCGTTATCATTTTAACATTAATACGATAGGGCTTTTTTGTCTAAGTACAGTCCTTAAGTTCTTAAACCCTTTATGACAAAATTGTCTGAAAAATATAAGCAGTGGTTGAAATAACAGTAAATGATCACTGTGGAGGAGTTATTTTTGAGAATACGTGCAGGTTACAAACCGTGCAACTATGCTCAAAAATATCTCCTCTACAGTGGCTATTCACCAATATATAAGCACTGTTATTCCTGGACATAAAAGTCTTTCAAGCTATTAGAAAGTAGGTATGATAGGTCAGTGTGATGTCAGAAATCAAGGCTTTTTTGTTTTAAAGCGACAGTCTGGAGTATTTTGAAAGGTAAGAGCGAGAACGAATTCAAATATTGTATCACTTTAAATGTTTGATGGATTCTGCTTAAGTAAAACCAACTGAACTGATTGGTTTCTTTTCCATCAAGAAACCAATCAATTGCAATATCATTAGTTTTGCAGAAGAGCAAGCATCATTAACAATTAATATTATTCATTACAGGCTCATTCCATTACCGAAATGCCACATGCTGTTGCGGAATTGGCCGAATCATATTACAATAACCTTAAAAGCGAATCTCCCTCCGTTGACGATGTGAAAGAGAAAGCATTTGCGTTTGTTTACGTTCCTGCACAAGTTGTTTCTGATTATCTTCAATCCTCACGCGTCGTTCAATGGATTGTTCCGAAATCTATTGAAATGGAAACATTACATGTCGTAGAGAATGAACAATCTGCACCTGAAATTACGCCATCAGTTGAAAATGAAGTAACGCCCGTTGATGTTGACACGGAAGTTACATCGCCATCTACTGAGACTGAAGTTTAAACTAGTAATAACTTTTTATTCTTAAATTTATTATAAAAAACATATTTCAAATTGTTTGCTGCTTCAGTTCCACTAGCCACCTGGTGGAAATTAACCTTTAAAAGATCGGAAAAAATAAGCACCGTGAAGGAGATTATTGAGTTTAATTTCCAGCTTTATAGCCTGAAGCCATTCTCAAAATAAATACCTTTAGACTTATTTCTTGTCAGTGATCACTCGATGTCTTGTCTTTCGTCTGCAGGGTATGTATTTGAATCAAATGTTTAAAGGAAATCCGAAATTCATAATTTGAATTCACCACCAATTTAAATAAACCGTCATTCGGCATAATATGGTTAAGTAGCTACCGTAGTAAGCGCGGTGAAGAGCGTTTAATAATACTATTCTGAATAGTAAATGTGTAATATACCGAACAAAATGTTATAATAGCCGTTTTTGAAAGAATTTCGGATATCCTTTAATTAACTCGTACATGCATGAAAAAATTATGTAAAATATTTTAACTTTCAATATATAAACGATCTTTTTTTTTAGCACGAATCTTGTGAATTTAATAAATAAAAAACAAAACTATACCGTATTTCTCCAAGTGTTTGTTCTTCTTCCACGTCCCAAACTCTTCTTTTGCTGAAGAACACACATAAGTCTTAACTTAAGAAATACGGTATAAACAATTCTTATGCGTGAATCTCAGTGGTCGAAATAAGAGAAAATAATAATCAATGAGAGGGGTTCTTTAGTTAATCTCAGATTATGCTCAAAAATCTTTCTTACACGGATTATCTTGTTTCGGCCAGTGAATCTTGTGAAACCATTATGGTGAATCTAATAAATGTTATTTACATTCTACACATTTTTTACTTTAATAAAGAATAAATGCTTTTGCTATGTTCTTCAATATTAATCACGCATTTTGCTTTCTCTATTAATCGCCCTGTGTGCTTATTTCGGGTTGGGTGGGCGCTAATTGTTTCAAAGGTACAGGCTTGTTAGGGGGTGGGGCGCTTAATTTAGCGTGGGGGCTAATTTCAGGAAATATGGTCCAAATAGAAGAATAATTAGGTAATTGTAAATACTGTGACACAAGAAAGTTACGTTATACACGAGAAACAACTTTAAAAGAAACAGTACTGAATTTACACGTTATACACGAGAAACAGTTCTGAATTTGGGCAAAAAAGAAAGACGTGTACCTCACCGCCCTAATAAAGCTGGTCTGGGATCATTCTTCTTGTAGATAAACCACAATATTTCACTCTTATGACGCAGACATAAGAATATCAAAACAGTTTTGTATATTTTTGCATCTGTTTCAAAGTGGTTCTGCTACTGCGTACTTTTAGACTAGAGGATAGTCGGTGAAACTACATACTCTCAGTTGCCGAATAAACGTCTCCCGTTTGTTATTTTTAAAGAATATTTCCACCCTACAACCCCCGGAACTTATTAAGATCCGGTTATTCATTTTTTGAAAAATATTTCTAAAATAACTATAAAAAGATTGTTTATTAAAGCACCATAAAAACTGCTTTAAAACACCCCATTTATTAAAATGTCAAGTATCCACCCCACTCCGTCCACTTTGGCATCGTAAACTTCATTGACATGTCTACTTATTCCCCAAAACCTGTCATCCAAAAACAATTCTGAATGCAGCATCACAGAAAAACAACAAGAATAAATGGATAGGGTAAAAGCGAAACTCGGATACAAACGTTGAAAAGCAAAGGTAAGCAGCGTCAATTTGAATTTTGTAGAAACATACTTGATAAAATAGATGAGACAACGGACAGAATTGCTGAGAATGCGTTAGAAAAGGCCAAAGAAAAACTTTTAGAAGGTAAGTAACTTGTTCTTAAACTTACCAAATAAGATAGGGAGGATTGGGCTACCATGAGTGAATATATGAGTGACGATTTGGCATCAAATAGGGCTATCTGCTCGGCCAACGCTAAAAGCGAAAAACGCAGAAAGCTAGAACGCCGTAAAGGTTCGTCATTCAATAATAATCTACAATACGATGAACACAAAACAAAAAGTTTTAATTCACAAACAGACCTTATGCGAAATCAAACCACTCAGGCAGAGAGGTCAATTTCGAAAATAGAATTTGTTGGGGTTGTGACAGAGTCGAACACTTTATCTCAGATTGTCACTCGTCGAAAAACGGTTCATTACAAGTAGCAAGTAATTCCCAAGGATACAGAAGGACATAGCTTTCTTTATAGTGTTATTCAATCTCGCTAAAAGCAGAGATTGTTTGGTTTACCGATCCTGTCTCATTCCGCCCTTCCGTCCGTCCGCAACGAATAACTCCCACCCATTTAATACAATTCCTGCTCTGGTAGGCAAAAAGCAACAAGATAAAAATGGATCCGTGTAGCAAGATCATATCAAGATCACACTAGCGGACAATATTCAAAATATGAAAAGATAAATGCGTTATAAAGTATGTCTGCTTGGGTTTGATGTAGGTATCTTCTTATCCTCATCAAAGCCTTGGTTTTGGATAAAGGCTGTCGGCAGACTTTCTTCATATGAGGGAAAAGGATAACTTACGATCAATATAATGCAAAAAATCTTGTCAAAGATAAAATTTGTTTTAAAAGTATCGAAAACCCCAGTTGTATTGATCCCATCTTAACAAATAGTAGCAAAAGCTTTCAAAATACAACAGTTTTGTGCGTTAACAGTATTTAAAATTAGATTTCAGAAAGCAAAACCAAAACAAATAATTTACAGGGAGTATAAATTTTTTGATAATAATCTTTTTAAAAACGACTACAAGGAGTTTCTATTGAATACGAACATTCTGAAAATGTATTCTTAGAAAATTTAGAAAAACATGCTCCGTCAAAAAGTATGTACGAGCAAACCAAGCACCTTATATGACAAAACATTAAGAAAAGCTATCATGAAAAGATCTGGACTTGAGACCATATTTTATAAAACTAAGTCAGATGATAAAAAAAGATTGTTTAAAAAACAAAAACTTTGTTAGTAGACCTTATAAGAAAGAAAGAAAAAACTTTTATGAAAATTTAGACTTAAAACATGTAGTCGAAAGTAAGAATTTCTGGAAAAATATAAAACTATACTTATCAGAAAAAGGTCCCAGAAATCAAAACATTGCTCTTGTTGACAAAGATAAAATTATAACAGAAGACAAGGAAGTTTCTGAAACTTTAAACGTAGTTTTTTAAAAATGCAGTATAATCTCTAAATATAGAAGAAAATAGAGACTTGCTAACTCTTGGATATCAAACTGATGACCCTGTAGAAAACGCTATTAAAAAGTTTTCAAAACATCCCAGCATCCTCAAAATAAAAGAGAAAGTCTGTACATCTAATTTCTCTTTTGCACCGGTCAATCTTACACAAGTTGATAAAGAAGTACGAACTTTAAAAACTAATAAGGGCAATACTTTTAAAAATATTCCTGCTAGAAATCTACAAGACTGCTTTGACATATGTGGTCAAGAACTACATGAAATTTTTAAACAACTCTTTTTCTACGGGGGCTTTCCCGAACGAATTAAAACTAGCAGACGTTACTCCTGTTTTTATAGTGGTGATAAACAAATGTAAAAAACTATAGACCTGTAAGCGTTTTGCCTACAATATCTAAAATATTCGAGAGACTTATGCAAAATTAAATAATCTCACACATGAATACGTATCTATCTCCATACTTATGTGGATATAGAAAAGGTTATAGTACAAAAAACGCATTATTATCACTGATTGGAAAATGGAAGACCTCATTAGATAATGGTGGATATGCTGGAGCTATTTTAATTGGTTTATCGAAAGCTTTTGATACATTAAATCATGAACTATTGATAGCTAAATTAAATGCATATGGTTTAGCAAATCTGCATTAAATCTGATAAGAGATTACTTGACAAATAGACGACAGAGAACAAAAATAAATAATAATTTCAGCTCATGGTCTGAACTTCTGTGTGAAGTACCACAGGGATCAATTCTAGGACCGCTTCTCTTTAATATCTATATAAATGATCTCTTCTGGTTAAATGAACAAACTGATGTGTGTAACTATGCAGATGATACAACATTTTACACCTGCGATCTGACATTAAAGCCTTTACTCCAAAGATTAGAGCACGATTCACTCTTAGCGATTGAGTGGTATAAGGCTAATTACATGAAATTAAACAAAAGTAAATGTCATTTTCTTGTATCAGGGAATAAGTTTGAACATATTTGGATTAATACAGGAAATGAGAAAATATGGGAAAGTTCATCGGTAAAACTTCTTGGAGTTGAAATAAACAGTACCTTAAATTTCAAACAACACATCGAAAATATTGGCAAAAAAGCTAATAGGAAAATAACAGCCTTGGCTAGAATCAGCAGTTGGCAAACTTTTGAAAAAAGAAGAACCTTAATGAAAGCATTTATAGAATCACAGTTTGCATTCTGTCCATTAACCCGGATGTTTCACAATAGAAACATCAATAGAAAAATCAATCGAATTTATAAAAGATCACTTCGGATTGTCTATCAAGATGATATCTCTTATTTTGAAGAAATTTTAAAAAAGGACAAATCTGTCAAAATTCACCATAGAAATATCCAATTACCAGCTCTAGAACTCTATAAAGTAAAACATGATATTTCTCCATTGATTATGAAAGATATTTTTGTGCCAAAAACCTTTAAATAGTGAAAATACGCGTACACAATCAGACTTTCTTCTGCCACCTGTTAAAACAGTACATTGTGGACAGGACTCTTTAAAATATTTTGGTTCTATTGTATGAGACATGATACCCTCTAATATTAGAAACATTGACACACTTGAAAAATTTAAAAGTAAAATTAAGTCATGGTTACCAAACCGTTTTTGTTGATTGTGCAAAGATTATGTACAAGGAATAGGATATATTTGAGGTTATATATAATAGTTTTTAATTGTTTGGTATTTAGCAATTTTATAATTTATCATGTTTTTCTATTTGTAATTGTACATATTTATGGGATTTGAAAGTTTACCTTTATGGTCTGACTATCATCTTTTTAACTGTAAAAGGATTATATTTGTACCCATGTAAAATAAAGAATAAATAAAATAAAATATACAAAAAACAAACTACGACTAGTGTTAGACTTAAGGCACGTAAACAATTATTTAAAGTTTTTAAAATTTAAATACGAAGACCTAAAAACTGCATCAAAACTTTTGGATCCGGAATACTATTTTTCAACGTTTGATATAAAAAAACGGTTATCATCATATACCTATTCATGAAGACGACCAAAAATATCTAGGTTTTGCATGGGTATTTCCTGACGGTAGAATAAGGTATTTGCAATTTGTTGTATTACCTTTTGGCCTAGCAAGTGCTTGTTACGCGGTACTAAATTAACCAAACCATTGATCAAGAAATGGCGAAAAGAAGATATACGCTGCACTATGTATTTAGACGACGGTATATTCGGTAATAAACAGTATGAACTATAAAAAAGACAGTCTTTAAGAATTTGAAATGATATGTCCCAAGTGAGTTTAACAATTAACGAGAAAAAATCAAAACTAAATCATGGCTAGGATTTAATATCGATACCACTAATATGATGTTCTCGGTGCCTGCAGAGTTAATATCAAATTTAATTTTAAATATCAAGCAATGCGAAACAAATTTCTAAAATCGCAGGACAATTGATTTTAATGAGTTTGACTATCGGCCCTTTAACTAGATTGTTTATCAGACAAATGTATCGTTTCATTGAATCTCGTTCAAGCTGGTATGCCCGTACCACCATAGATAATTTATTAAAAGAGGAATTATTGTTTTTGGAGAGAAACCTAGCAAACGTTAACGGTTTTCATATAAAAAGAAATTATCTGACATCTAAAGTGGTGTATTCAGATGTCAAGCGCTACCGGTTACGGTGGTTACGTTCTTCAAAGGTTAGGAAATATCATTGCACAAGGTAACTTTACGGAACAAGCTTTTGGTTCACAACTATAGTAGCAGACTGCATTAGCATGAATTTGCTATAGAAACTTTCGATATTTGCTTAAATTGTGACATTACTTTACAATCGACATGGATCCCCAAAAAGGAAAACGTCATAGCAGATTATTTGTCAAAAATGACAGATACAGATAATTGGATATTAATAATGAGTATATTCAAAATTACTTTGGAGAATTCACTATCGATCATTTTTTAGACGATTTGAATAAAAAAGGTTGATTGTTTTAACCCAATATATCACTTTCCAAATTCATCAAGAATGCATTCACTTATACTTTCAATTGGTTGTGCCCACCTATTAGTCTTGTAGAAAATGTGTTAAAACATTTGGAAGTTTGCAACGCTCGAGGTTTCCTCTTTGCTCCCATGTGGTATTTATTCTTCATATTATTGGCCTCTGTTAACCTGTGATGGTTTGTATTTTAACGACTTTGTGAAGGAATATTTATTACTAGATTCATTTTTTTATAATCACACCTCTTGTAAATCAGTATTTGACGGCTTTGCTAAGTTCAAGTTTATAGTTTTGTTAATAGATTTTTCATGAGTTAGCACATTTTGGGACGGTCGCAAAGAAAAGAGAATTTTGGTATTTAGAGATTGTACCAAAAAGTTGTTTGCCATGCACATCTCCAGACAAACTTTGCCATATGGGCACGTTATTGTCTCCTCTGTGGAGAATGAGTATTTGCTGTACGGGCAGGTTATTTTCACCTTTGTGGAGAATGAGTATTCGCCGTACGGGCAGGTTATTTTCTCCTCTATGGAGAATGAGTATTCGCCGCACGGGGGCGTTATTTTCTCCTCTGTGCAGAAGGAGTATTTCCATACGGGCACGTTATTTTCTCCTCTGTGGAGAATGTTTATTCGCCGTATGGATACAGATTTTTAGCTAACACATTTCCAGGCGACCCTCCCGGGATGCACTAAGTCATATTCATTATATTATAAAACAAATTATATTCATTCTGTTTTTATTTCAATAGATTATATCAACATTGGTATTTGGAAGAAATTCGATACCATTAAGGATAATGCACTTAAAACCAACGTCGCAAATTTGCCTAAATTGTTTAATGCTGCCTTTGCAAATGATACTATCGTTAAGTATATGAGGGCTTGGCGTAAGTGGGGTGCAATAGACTTTAACTTACTCAGAAATAGAACATTGTCCTGCTGATCCGTTCTTCGTATGTATTTACTTCAACGCCTTAGTCAAAGAAGGGAGTTCGATTAGTACCATAATATCAGCTTTATGTGGTATTCGGTGGAGATCATATTAATGCAGGTTTGGCATCACCAACAGATCATCCAATAGTAAAATTAGCTTTCACAGGGGCCAAAAGATTAATTGGAAATAGTGAAACTACTAAAAAAGAACCTTTTACAGCGGAAATCATTAAAAAACTGGTTTCTACTATGTTTCTACGTACGGTGAAAACACAAACTTAACGAACTTTAGATTTCTTAGTATATGCATTATCGGATTCGCAAGCTTTTTTCGGATGAATGACATAGTGGATAAAAATGATTTCAGGGAAATTTATGTATTGAGATCTAAAACCGATCAGCTGAGAGAAGGGCATATTATTTACGTAGCATCTACGGGAACCAGCACTTGTCCGGTAACATGGTTGCGAAAATATATC